>PYAF01000004.1:984712-1011713 GCA_007407185.1 Glycine tomentella
AGAAAACAACATTTTTCCAAAAACTTATCTTTTTAAATGCTTTACTTGTGAATGCCTTTTACTTAGACCTTAATTCTAACAACCCAGAATGAATGATAATGCATGATATGCTTTTGGATTATCAAATTACTAAGCTTTCCTTTCACATGAATCAAATTGGTCTTCAATAGCTTTCTTTGACATTTTCCAATGAGGCATGTTGAAAGCACAAAATACTTAAGGCTTGATTCCAGTTCATTCATTGCATGACTCCTCTTGAATCAACACTTGGAGCCATTGTCTCCACACCTCACTTAAAGATGAAGTTTCCCACTATGACAGGAAAGATTGTCACCATCAAAGTGTACCAAAAGTAAGTCTGACAGTGCTACGCAGAAAGCTTGAAAGTGGCTCTGTATCCTTTTAGCAGGGAGCCGGGCAGACATAGTCCCACTTCGGGGGGTACTAGTCAGGTAATGAGCATGGATAAAGGGTCCCCTTCTCACACCCTGACTATCTATACAGCTCACCATGACGATACCTTTGATGTGGATCCACGTGACAACAATATTGACAAAGGACCTAAGCTGATTGAAGAACTTGTCAAACTTCAACTCGGAACCTGGGAAATGTACACAGCTCAGCAAGGACCTTACTAGTCACGAGCACAGGCATACAGTTGACATTCTCCGTAAGAATGCAGACTTATTCGCTTGGCAACCATCTGATATGCCGGCCATTGATCCTAGCATCATATACCAAAACTGGAAATATGTCCGCAAGCTAAGCCGATAGCTAAGAAGAAACAGAATATAAGAGAAGAAAAACGAAGGGCAGTGAAGGAGGAAGTAGACAAATTGCTTAAAGCCAATTTCATCAGAGAAGTAAGGTATTCTACTTGGCTTGCCAACTTTGTCATGGTTAAAAAAGCCAGTGGCAAGCGGTGCATGTGCACAAATTTCATAGATCTTAACAAGGCATGCCCAAAGGATGCAAAACTGTTGCCCAGCATAGACAGACTGGTCACTGGTGCATCTGGGTTCCAAGTCCTGAGTTTTTATGGATGAGTACTCTGGGTACAACAAGATCAGGATGCACCCTCCAGATGAAGAAAAAGCGGCTTTCATCACTGAAGATGGCGATTATTGCTATAGAGTTATGCCTTTCAGCCTCAAGAATGCAGGGGCCACATATCAGTGACTTATGGACTGTGTCTTCAGAAAATAGAGGACGCAACGTCGAGGTCTACGTCGATGACATGGTCATCAAGTCACAAAGCGTAGCTCAGTATGTGGTGGATTTGGAGGAGGTATTTGAGGAAGTAGAGAGGTATGATATGCGTCTTAACCACGAAAAGTGCACATTCGGGGTGGGGGGCAAAAAGTTCCTTGGTTTCATGATTACACACCGAGGAATTGAAGCCAACCCAGACAAATGTTCAACCATTTTGCAGATGCATAGCCAGAAAAATGTCAATGAAGTTCAAAGTCTAAACGGAAGACTAGCGGCTCTATCATGATTTCTCTCTAAGCTTGCCGAGAAGGCGAAGCCTTTTTACAGGTTACTCAACCAGACTGAACAATTCCTCTGGAATGAAGCCTGTGAACAGGCCTTTGAAATATTCAAAAAGACTATTGTTGCACCACCAATCTTGAGTTGACCTAGACCAGAGGCACCTTTGCTTCTATATCTCTCAGTTGCAAACGAGGCTGTTAGCTCAACACTTGTCCAAGAAGAAGGGAAGCACCAACTCCCAATCTATTTTTTCGGTCGATTGCCACATGATGCCGAGAAGAGATATCAAATGATTGAAAAGATAGCCTTGGCACTTCTCACCTCGGCTAGACGCCTCTGACCTTACTTCCCAAGTCACCAGGTAATAGTGAAAACTAACTATCTCATTAAGCAGGTAATGCGGAAATTAGAGTTGGCAGGCAAGATGGTAGCATGATCAGTCGAATTGTCAGAGTTTGACCTACAACATGAACCATGCGGCCCCATGAAGACACAGTTCATGGTGGACTTCTTAGCTAAGTTTGCAGGGGACGAGAAATGCACCCCAGACTTGTGGAACCTTTATGTGGATGGAGCGTCCAACGTGCGGGGAAGTGGAGCAGGAATTATTCTTGAGGGTCCTGGCAACATTACGCTGGAACAAGCCCTCAAGTTTAACTTCAAAGCCTCCAACAACCAAGTCGAGCATGAAGCACTGATTGCAGGACTTAGGCTCCCAAAAGAAGTTGGAGCTAAGTATCAAAGGTGCTACTCTGACTCGCAACTCATCTAGAGACAGGTCGCCGACAAGTTCCAAACCAAAGAAGCAGTCTCCTCCAATATTATCATCTGGTTAAGACACTCATTGATAGCTTTGGCGGTTTTGAAATGTACCATATATTGCGAGAGAGTAACACTAGGGCTAACCTGTTCTCCAAGCTGGCCAGTACTAAGAAGACCGGGCACCTCAAAACCATTATTCAGGAAACACTCCAAAAACCCACCATTGATACCCAATAGGTAATGGTGACCGATACAGAGGAACCTATGTAACGACCTGCCTCGTCGCTACGATATCACTAACTCTTCATGCAGATCTCAATTTTAATAAAAAATTCATTAATTTGATTATGAAAATGATGGTAAATTTTTTGCGATAATACAATTATCATACACATATTACAATTACATAATTAAACACATATGTACATACATATTAAATCAGTACATGTAATCCACATGTTAGAATTTCCTTTGGTTTTACATGTATATACATTTGAAATTACATATCTAACAAAAAGCCAAAGAACTAACTAAGAAATAGTTTATTAACAAAACACAACTCTTTCTCCAAAAAGAAATTCAACGTCATCACGTCAGCTTGGCGGCTCCAACCAAAAGGAATCCTTCTCCAGAGTCACCTATTGCTGCTCATCTGCTCACACGAACAAAGGTTCGTGATCATCACAGGTACCAATCACACGGTACAACAAAAAAAAGGGTGAGTTAATTATATAAAAAACCAATAAACATTAGATAACAGCAATTGGGAAAAAGACAACACAAATATTACCACAAACTCATCATTCCATTACACATTCAACCAAAACAATCATCCAATGCATTCCACAACTCAAACAATCATGTTCAGAATGATGTATGCATCTGACTCATCACTCAGCATACAATGTGGTACCATCCTCATGGAAATAGCCTCTCTCAAAAAATGACGCAGTAGCTCGTCGAGGTCATCCTGTCGTGCACTGGTCGCTCTCCGCCCCATGGTGATCAGCCTTGAGTCACAAGGGAGTTCCAAATAGGGTGATGCCCTCTAGTACCCTCGTACTTACTGCCGCCATTCTATTTCCATCTATGAAATATGAAATATGAACATGGGCACCATCAATGCAATGACTATGCATAGATAGGGACCGAAATTTTAAAATTTGTAAACCCACCCTCGCAAGGTTATCCAGTCATGCACCCCCCATGTACATACACAACATCACCGATACACTGACCATGGATAGATAGGGACCGGAATTTTAAACAATCTCATTCTCTTTACGATGCTTAAAATTCATAAACCCACCCTCGCAAGGTTATCCAATCAGGCACCCCCCATGGTATTCATGTATATTAACATCACACAATGACATTGTTCATATCAATATTATTTTTCATCAATGTCATTATCAATATCCACATCATGTCATCTCAATGTCATCAATAACATTAATGTCATTTCATTTCAACATCATCATCATAACACTAATATCATCTTATTTCAACATTATCAACCACGTTAACATTATCTCATTTAAACATCATAAACCACATCATCATTATATCATTCAATTATCATCAACACATCAATACCATCTCATCCATCTACAATCCATATTACCACGAGACTGATATTTTAGGAAAATTATAAATTAAAGAGGAGGACTACAATATAGAAAACACACTCTTGTGCCCATTTAAAAATTTCATAAAGAATTGAATAAGAGGACGCATTATAAAATTTTGGGCAGAGTTTACTCTGTAATTAAGACTTTTCCCAAAAATTCAATCATTACAACAACATCAGTCACAGTTTTATCCATCAACAAGCAAATTCATCGCATCCCATTAGTTAAAAACATCATTTGCCTTGAAAACGAGCACACACAGGAACAAACACACATCACTCATAAATACATCGCATCCCATTAGTTAAAAACTTAGTTTTTCAAGAAAAACCAGCACACAACAGGGACAGGCAGTTATCTTCATAGTTGGACTCCCTGACCCCCAACTATGGTACCAAAATTATATCTAAATAATAAACTCCACATACCTAACCAGGAGTTCTCCTTATTACAACCTAACGGTGTTGTTTTGTGATTCTTCGAATATGCGTGCTTCTCCGAACGCAGAGCTCTATATACCAAATTGAAGATAATTTAGTGTAGATTTCAACGGCAAGGTCAAAATTAACATTTGGGATCAAATACCCACTCAAATCGATAAGGGGCTAAATGGTGTTTTGAGAGTTCACATCAAAAGACATCATTTTGAAATTTCAATCACACCAATGTGACCAGGAGTCAACAAGAATCATAGAAATGACATCAATTTCATAAAAAGGAGACTTTTACAACATCTCATTTTCAATGGGTTTTCAAAGCATGTGTAAAACTCCCAATAACGGTACCCAAAATCCAAGAGACACTGAGAGAAGCTTAAATTAGCTAGAAGACAAAGGAAACCAAGATTACCTCAAGGAAATCAAGAAACAAGGATTTGGAAGCTCTGTTCTCCACAGAAACTTTGAGAAGAGTTTTAAAGATTCGGCTTCGATTAAAGTGTTCCTCTTCATGTGGTGGTCAACCGGTAGGTGGTAGTGCCTCGTGGTGGTCTCCGATGGCTATGGATGGTGGAGGAGGAGGGTGGGGAGCTTGGGAGTTGTTTGAGGGTGGGAGAAGACCAATTTTCATTGACTGCATGCTGCTGTACATATTTATCACTGCCTTGACTCACCCAGGCGAGCAAAAATGCCTGATAAATTCGCCTGGGTGAGCTGACCCAAATTTTAAAATTTTTGATTCTGTGAAAAATTAATTTCTCAATCTCCAGAGGTTATTTTAATAATCCAAACGGTAAGACGTTACATATGTAGGTTAGGAACCTACTTGTAAAATTGGAATGAGATCCAACGGTTAACATATCCAGAATTGTGATTTTACTAAAACAGGTTTTTTGGGTCAAACTCGAAATTACACAATTTCAGCACAGCTCCAACAACTCCACATAACTTGACATCTACACCAAGCAATTATGCATGGATAATTAACATAACATTTCAATTAATCTAAACTAATCAAATAATCAAACGATCACAACAAATACACCAAATATCTATTTTCAATTATTCAAATTTCAGGGTGTTACAACTCTCCTGCCTTTTAGAAATTTCATCCCCGAAATTTACCTGACTCAAACAAGGTTGGATAGGCTTCTCGCATCTGACTATCCAGTTTCTATGTTGCATCCTCTCCTGATGTGCCTCCCTAGATCACCTTGACCAAAGGAATGTCTTTCCCTCTTAGGTGCTTCATTCGTCGATCATCGATCCTCAAAGGCAATGTTTCATATGTCAAGTTTTCCTTCACTTCAATGTCAACTAACTCGACCACATGAGAAGGATCATGGACATACTTATGGAGTTGGGACATATGGAAGATATTATGAAGATTAGAAAGGGACGGAGGTAATGAAATTTGATATGCTACAGGGCCTACTCTTCTAAGAATTTGGAAGTGACCAATAAAACGAGGTGTGAGTTTTCAGGATTTCAACGCTCGTCCAACCCCAGTCCACAGAGTAACTCTCAAGAATACATGATCACCAACCTTAAACTCTAGGTCTTTCCTTTTCTTATCCTGGTAACTATTCTGCCTACTCTGAGCAGTTCTCATCCTCTCCTGGATCAACTTGACCTTCTCAATGGTTTGTTGTACCACTTCAGGTCCTAAAATGAGGTTCTCTTCAGGTTCTAACCAACACAAGGGTGTCCTACACCTCCTACCATACAGAGCTTCACAGGGAGCCATGCCAATGGTAGAATGAAAACTATTGTTATAAGTGAACTCTATCAACGTTAGAAAACTCTTCCAACTACCCTTTTGTTCCAAAACACACGCCTTCAAAAGGTCCTCTAAAAATTGAATGGTTCGTTCAATTTGCCCATCTGTTTAAGGGTGACAGGCTGCTTAGCCTAAGCTTGGTTCCCAATGCTTTGTTCAGAATCTCCCAAAATCTAGAGGTGAATCTAGGATCTCTGTCAGATACTATGCAAGACGGTACATCAAGTAATCTGACAATCTCACTTATACAGGGAGGTCAACTTTTCTAAGGAAAACTTGATATTGATGGGGGATAAAGTGAGCAGATTTGGTCAATCTGTCAACAATAATCCAGATAGAATCTAAACCTCTCGGGTTCTAGATAGTTCTACAACAAAATCCATGGAAATATTGTCCCACTTCCACTGGGATATCTCTAAGGGTTGCAACTTACCTGAGGGTCTCTGATGTTCTGTCTTAGCCCTCTGACAAACTAAACATGCATATACAAACTCACTAACCTCTTTCTTCATGTTTGGCCACCAAAACATTGTCTTGAGATCCTGATACATCTTGGTGGCACCAGGGTGGATGCTCAAACTACTCTTATGCCCTTCCTCCAAGATCATCTTCCTAAGCTCAGGTACATTGGGAACACAGATTCTATCTTGAAACCTTAAGACTCTATCTGATCCCACATGGAAACTACTACTTTTCCCTACCACTATGGCTTCTAATTGAGTCTTCAGAAAAGGATCAGACTTCTGGCCCTCTCTGATCTCTCCTAGCAAACTGCTAGTAATCCTCAAAGCTCCTAGTCTCCCACTGTTAGGGGCAACCTCACACGCAAGGCTAAGATTCCTAAACTGTTCTAAGAGATCCAATTCCCTAACCATCAAAGCAGATACGTGCAAGGATTTCCTATTCAAAGCATCAGCCACTACATTGACTTTGCTAGGATGATAGATATGCTCAAAATCATAGTCCTTAAGAAACTTTAACCATCTCCTCTGATGCATGTTCAACCCTCTCTGACTAAATAGATATTTAAGGCTTTTATGATCACTAAACACTTTAAACTTAGAGCCAAAAAGGTATTGCCTCCATATCTTAAGAGCAAACACTACGATAGCTAACTCCAAATCATGGGTAGGATAATTTCTTTCATGTGTCTTGAGTTGTCTAGAAGCACAGGCCATTAATTGACCATTCTGCATCAACACTCCTCCTAAACCCGTTTTTGATGCATCATAGTACACCTCAAAGGGTTCTCTTGGGTTAGGCAAAACTAACACAGGTGCAGTTGTTAGCTTCTCCTTAAGGGTTTTGAAACTATGGTCACACTGGGCATCCCACACAAAAACTTGACCCTTACGAGTCAGATTGGTTAAGGGCAAGGCTAACTTGGGGAAACCTTCTATGAATCTCCGGTAGTATCCTGCTAAACCTAGAAAACTCATAATCTCAAACACAGACTTGGGGCTTTCCCACTTAAGAACGGCTTCTACCTTAGAAGGGTCTACAGCTATACCACCTTGGGATATCACATGTCCTAAGAAACTTACTTTCTCTAACCATAACTCACACTTGGACAACTTAGCATAAAATTATCGATTCTTAAGGGTTTGCAGCATAATTCTCAAGTGCTCATCATGCTCCTCTTTGGTCTTAAAGTACACCAAAATATCATCTATGAATACTACCACAAAACTATCAAGTAAGGGTGAAAGATCCTATTCATATAATCCGTAAACACACCAGGAGCATTAGTCACACCAATGGGCATAACCAAATACTTGTAATGACCATAACGGGTCCTAAAAGCAGTCTTTAGAATATCCTCAGACTTCACATGGATCTGATGGTATCCTGACATAAGGTCTATCTTGCTAAACACACAAGCTCCTACCAACTGATCCATAATGTCATCTATTATAGGCAAAGGATACTTATTCTTAATTGTCACCTTGTTCAATTGGCGGTAATCTACACACAACCTCATGGTTCCATCTTTCTTCTTCACTAAAAACACTGGTGCTCCCCATGGAGACACACTGGGTCTCACAAACTGCTTATCCAACAACTCTTCTAGTTGTTTCTTAAGCTCGGCTAACACTATAAGAGACATCTAATAAAGGGCTACGGATATGGGTCCAACACCTGGTACCAAATCTATAGAAAACTTTATCTCTCTCAGGCGGTAGGCCGAATATATCCTCAAGAAACACTCCTGGAAACTCTCTAACAACAGGGAGGTCACCTAGAGAAACCTTAGTCTTTACTTCCTGGTTAGACAAGATCATGTATACTTGAGCATTTTCTTTCAAATATGTCACAATTTGGTTGGCAAAGATAAACATCTCATTATTACTCACCTCAGAATCACCAAACACCACAATTTTATCAAAACAATTTAACAAAACATGGTTGGAAGATAACCAGTTCATACCCAGAATAACATCAATTTGGCTGAGAGGCAAACAAATTAAATCAACACAAATTTTTCTATCAGAAATTTCTACAAGACAATTTAAACACACATCAGAAATCAAAACAGTCCCACTAGTTGGGGTCTCAACCACAAGCTCGTCATTCAAAGAAGACACAGAAAGTTTAAGTTTCTCCACACACAAACAAGATATAAACGAATGAGTTGCACCAGAATCGAATAGCACAAGTAATAGAATCCCATATCTTCCTTGTTTCTAACATCTTCAGGAAAGTTTTTCTCCAGAAATACCCTCTTGAAGGTTTCCCAGGTCACAGCTTGACCTTCAACCTCAAAGCTTGGAGAACATCAACTATTACACAGTCATTCCTACTAACCATCAATTCTTGCGCACACCAAGAAGTGGAAACATATAAGGGATACACACAAGAAAAAGAAATAAAGCAATTTTATACCTATCTCAAGTCCCTACTCAATTATTCTTAAGAGTTGATGCCTTGAGAAATCATTTCTTTACAATAGTTCTCTCAAGACATTAACACTTATTCTTTACTCTTTGTATTCCTAACTGCTTGCCATAGTGTCCCATTGCACTTCACAAATTATCCAGATGGTCAGTCTGATAACTCATGACCAGGCATTGGAACTCATGGTATAACAAACATCATAAATACAAACATGCTATACCCTCTCCATGAAATCTCCACAACATATGCATCACAACAAGATGCTAAAACCTCAAGCACAAACAATTCAAACCACTACAACTAGTCAATTACTCCAAACATCAAACATCCAATCAAGCAAACATAGAATGCATAGAGAAACACAGAAGACTCACAACTCACTTGCCGAAAAGGTTCGACCGGCTCTGATACCACTAATGTAACGACCCGCCTCGTCACTACAATATCACTAACTCTTAAATCGTGCAGATCTCAATTTTAATAAAAACTCCATTAATTTGATTATGAAAATGATGGTAAATTTTTTGCGATAATACAATTACCATACACATATTAAAATTACATAATTAAACACATATGTACATATATATTAAATCAGTACATGTCATCAACATGTTAGAACTTCCTTTAGTTTTACATGTATATACACATGAAATTACATATCTAACAAAAACCCAAAGAACTAACTAAGAAAGAGTTAATTAACAAAACACAACTCTTTCTCCATAAAGAAAACCAACGTCATCACGTCAGCTTGGCGGCTCCAACCAAAAATAATCATTCAACAAAAACAATCATCCAATGCATTCCACAATTCAAACAATCATGTTCTGAATGTTGTATGCATCTGACTCATCACTCAGCATACAATGTGGTACCATCCTCATGGAAATAGTCTCTCTCAGGAAAATGATGTAGTAGCTCGTCGAGGTCACTCTGTCGTGCACTGGTCGCTCCCCCCATGGTGATCAGTCCTGAGTCACAGGGGAGTTTCAAACAAAATGATACCCCCTAGTACCCTCGTACTTACTGCCACCATTCTATTTCCATCCATGAAATATGAAGTATGAATATGGGCACCATCAATGCAATGACCATGGATAGATAGGGACCGGAATTTTAAACAATCTATTTCTCTCTTGGGATGCTTAAAATTCGTAAACCCACCCTCGCAATGTTATCCAGTCGTGCACCCCCCATGTACATACACAACATTACCGACACACTGACCATGGATAGATAGGGACCGGAATTTTAAACAATCTCATTCTCTCTTACAATGCTTAAAATTCGTAAGCCCACCCTCGCAAGGTTATCCAACAGATCAATGTATCACACGTGGACATACACAATATACAACCATAGGCACTATCAATGCACTGACTATGGATAGCTAGGGACCAAAATTTTAAACAATTTCATTCTCTCTTAGGATGCTTAAAATTCGGAAACCCACCCTCGTAAGGTTATCCAATTAGGCACCCCCTCATGGTATTCATGTATATCCACATCACACAATGACATTGTTCACATCAATATTAATTCTCATCAATGTCATTATCAATATCCACATCATGTCATCTCAATGTCACCAATAACATCAACTTCATTTCATTTCAACATCATCATCAAAACACCAATATCATCTCATTTCAACATTATCAACCACATTAACATTATCTCATTTAAACATCATAAACCACATCATCATTATATCATTCAATCATCACCAACACATCAATAACATCTCATTTCAAGATTATCAATGACATCAATATCACCTCATCTGTCCACAATCCATATTACCATGAGACTGGTATTTTAGGAAAATTCTAAATTAAAGAGGAGGACTACAATATAGAAAACACACTCTTATGTCCATTTAAAAATTTAATAAAGAATTGAATAATAAGACGCATTATAAAATTTTGGGCAGATTCTCCTCTGTAATTAAGACTCTTCCCAAAAATCCAATCATTACAACAACAACATCAGTCACAGTTTTATCCATCGACAAGTAAATTTATCGCATCCCATTAGTTAAAAATATCATTTGCCTTGAAAACGAGCACACACAGGAATAAACACACATCACTCATAAATACATCAAATCCCATTAGTTAAAAACTTAGTTTTCATTGAAAAACCAACACACAGTAGGGACAGGCAGTTATCTTCATAGTTGGACTCCTAGACCCCAACTATGCTACCAAAATTATAACTAAATAATAAACTCCCCTAACCTAACCAGAAGCCTAGCGGTGTTGTTTCGTGATTCTTCGAGTACGCGTGGTTGTCCGAACGCAGAGCTTTATATACCAAATTTAAGATAATTTAGTGTAGATTTCAATGGCAAGGTCAAAATTAACATTTGGGTTCAAATACCCACTCAAATCGAAAAGGGGCTAAACAGTGTTTTTTGAGAGTTCACATCAAAAGACATCATTTTGAAATTTCAATCACACCAATGTGACCAGGACTCAACAAGGATCACAAAAACGACATCAATTTCATAAAAAGAAGACTTTTACAACATCTCATTTTCAAAGGGTTTTCAAAGGATGTGTAAAACTCCCAATAACGGTACCCAAAATCCAAAAGACACTAAGAGAAGCTTAAACTAGCTAGAAAAAGACAAAGAAAACCAAGATTACATCAAGGAAACCAAGAAAGAAGGATTGGAAGCTCCTTTCTCTACCAAAACTTAGAGAAGAGTTTCGAAGATTCCTCTCCGATTAAAGTGTTCCTCTTCATGGTCTGGACGTTGCTGTACGTATTTATCACCGCCTTGACTCGCCTAGGCGAAAAAAAATTCCTGCAAAATTCGCATGGGCGAGCTGACCCAAATTTTAAAATTTCTGCTTCTGAGAAAAATTAACTTTTCACTAAGGGGACACTGCCAACTGATAAGAATGAGGCCTGACAACTGAAGAGGAAAGTCAGCTACTACGTTATCCTTGATGGCAAACTGTTCAAAGATGGCTGACTGCATCTCTACTCAAGTGCCTGGACAACCAACAGGCAATTTACGTCCTAAGAGAACTTCATGAAGGGATCGACGGTCGTCATACAGGAGGATGCTCCCTTGCCACCAAAGTAGTTCGAGCAGGATACTACTGGCTGACACTTAGGATCTATGCTTTCGAACTCATTCGGAAGTGCAAAAGGTGTCAGGAGTTTGCAAACATCCCACGGATTCCCCCTGACAACCTTCATACTATCACTTTTCCATGGCCTTTTGTAATGCGGTGAATGGACATCTTGGGACCACATCCTAAAGCTCTAGGAATGGTCAAGTTTCTGCTAGTGGCTATCGACTAATTCACCAAATGATTGAAGCAAAACCACTATGATAGATAACTGCCAGTGAAGTTGAAATCTTTACTTGGAAACATCTTATATGCACGAACGGTCTACCCTATGCTATTGTTACTGACAACGGTACATAATTTAAGGCACAGAACTACAAGGACTTTCTTACACGATTGGGTATAAAACACATAGTCACTTCTGTCGAGTATCCTCAGACAAATGGTCAAGTAGGAGTTGCCACAGAGTCATCCTTCGAGCCTTACGAACTAGACTTCACAAGTCTAAAGGCCTATAGAAAGAAGAACTCCCTAGCATTTTGTGGGCTTACATTGCTCACCGCAGTCAGCTACTCATGAAACTCCCTTCCGACTTACTTATGGCACCGGCACCATGATTCCTATCGAGGTAAGGGAAACATCAGCAAGAAGGATGCTGTTTCAGGAACAGAATAATGAAGAGAACATGCGGGTTGAGTTAGAAACCGCTGAGGAGGTTAGGGATATGTCCATGATTATGGAAGAAGCTATTAAATGTCAAATTACTCGAAGATACAATACTAAGGTTCAACCACGAACCTTTCAGCTAAGCAAGCTAGTTTGGCGTGTCCGAGGTGAAGCCAGAAAAGATCCCGCGCAGGCAAGCTTGGATCTAACTTGAAAGGCCCATTTAGAATTTTCACCAACCTGGACAATGGCGCCTATAAACTACAAGAACTAAGTGGTAAAGATGTTCCAAGGACTTGGAATGCTACCCACTTGAAGTTCTTCTATAGCTAAAGAATTGAAGGCCCGATGGTGTACTCATTTTCCTACTCAAGTCCTTTTTCCCACTGGGTTTTGGCTCGAGAGGTTTTAATGAGGCCCATCTGAGGAATAACAAAGGGAATATGTGCATTGATTGCAACATTAATAAAACATATATCTCTTTCCTTTTTACATGTACTTATGTCCACTTTGCAGGCACGTAATTGATTTTACAAACTCTCGCCTGATCATTATCCCAGGTCCAACCTCGACAAAAACCCAGGACCATGTCTTAGTACTACTTGTCAAAGTATAACCTTGACAAGCGTTACTAAAATCCAGGACGGACACGTCCACGGTAACTTATAGGCTGTAAATCCAAACTACGGTCTGTGTACCTAAAGTTTTGGTCAACCTCCAATAGGTTGTAAATCCAAACTACGGTCTATGAACCTAAAGCTTTGGTCAACCCCGTTGTAAACCCAAACTACAGTCCATGTACCTAAAGCTTTGGTCAACCCCCAATAGGTTGTAAATCCAAACTAGGATCCGTGAACCTAAAGCTTTGGTCAACCCCCAACAGGTTGTAAATCCAAACTACGGTCTATGAACCTAAAGCTTTGTTCAACCCCCAATAGGTTGTAAATCCAAACTACCGTCTATGAACCTAAAGCTTTGGTCAACCCCCAATAGGTTGTAAACCCAAACTACGGTCCATGTACCTAAAGCTTTGGTCAACCTCTAATAGGTTGTAAATCCAAACTATGGTCCATGTACCTAAAGCTTTGGTCAACCCCAATAGGTTGTAAATCTAAACTACGGTCTGTGAACCTAAAGCTTTGGTCAACCCCCACTAGTTTGTAAATCGAAACTATGGTCCATGTATCTAAAGCTTTGGTCAACCCCACTAGGTTGTAAATCCAAACTACGATCCATGTACCTGAAGCTTTGGTCAACCCCCAACAGGTTGTAAATCCAAACTACGGTCCATGTACTTAAAGCTTTGGTCAATCCCCAATAGGTTGTAAACCCAAATACGGTCCATGTACCTAAAGCTTTGGTCAACCTCCAAAATCCAGGACCAGCTCCTGATACTTTACAGATCTTCAACTCTAGTGCCGGCTTTCAGTAGCACCCTAGGGAGTCCTTCAGTAAAACCAGGACCAGCTCCTGGTACTTTACAGGTCTTCAATCATAGGGTGGGCCTTTGGTAGCACCCTAAGAGGACCTCCAACTAAACCCAAGAACAGCTCTTTGTAATTGATAGGCTGGTAAGTCCATACTTTGGTCGACCATCAAGGTTTATAAAGCCAAGTCATTGGTTAACCTCGCCAGTTATAGATTAATAATTCAAGACTATGTTCGACCGTCAGAGTTCGTAAAACCAAGTCATTAGTTGAACTCGCCAGTTCCAGGTTCATAATTCCAAACTTGGGTAAACCGTAAAGGTTCGTAAAACCAAGTCTTGGTTGACCTCCAATGCCAGAATCCAGGATAGACGCGTCCTTGGTATTTCACCAACTTTCAAAACCCAAGACCAGCTCTTGGCGACTTACAGATTCACAAATTCAAGACCATACTTTGGTGAAGCTTGACAAAACCCAACATGGATAACTCCAATAGTATCGAACTCGACATTTCAAGGTACAACTATGTCTATCTTCAACATATGTTATTATTATATATTTTATCCTTACAGGATTAAGCGTTCTCAGGAACATAAAACCCAAGATCCACTATTGGTATACTAAGTCCAGAGTCTACCTTTGGCATACTAAACCCAAGATCTACTCTTGGCATACTAAAGTCTAGAGTCTACCTCCGGCATATAAAACCCAAGAAAACTCTCTTGGTATTCTTACCTCTACGGAACCCCGACACACCGGACCATAGAATTACTTGTTTTGTAGGAACAGATTGTTAAGGTTCACCCTTGACATTTCAAACCCAAGGCAACTCTCTTTGTATTTTCATTCACTTGGAACCTAGACAAGCAGTGTTAACGATTCAGGCACTAGCAAAAATAGGAATCCAAGGCAACTGTCCAAGGTTCGCCCCTAACAACTCAAACCCAGGACAAGCTCTTGGTATATATGCTCATTTGGAATCTCGACAAACAAGACTACACACTTAGTCATTTGCAAAAGTAGAAATCCAACATTAAGTTCAAGAATCATGCTTGACATTACAAACCCAGGTTACATTCTTAGTGATTCATTTGCTTCTAAGTCTCAACAAATAAAATGGGATGCTACAGCTACAGTATCTCAACACTTATGATGAAAATGCATAAGTCAAGTGGCTTACATTCATCAACATAAATATTTGCAAATAGAAGAAATATAAAAAAGAAAAGACACAAAAGAGTTGAAGAAATAAGGATAATACTTTCATTAATTTGTTAACACTTTACATGGCCTCCACGTCCAAAAGTTAAAACAAAACAGAAGTGGAAAATACAAAGCATGACAGCCTAAACATTGGCCCCATTACCAAAACTCTCTTTAGCAAAAATCAATCTCCTTAACAGCAACTCTGATTATCTTTGGTTGTCAGATCCATCTTCTCTTTTGACAAAACCTTGTTTTGATTGATTTGTCTCCTCTCCTTCGATTTTGGTGCCTAGCAACCTAGCCACTAAGCTGTTCCAACTCCTTGGCGGCTCTAGTGAGACGATCTCTACACGATACTGGTGAGACAATCTTCACCTACTCCAATAGAGATAATTGAGGACGAGTTTCTGCATTTTTATCTCCCTTGTTGGGATTGGTAGTTCCTTCAGAACATCTTCCCACACCCATTCGAAGCCAAGCATATTCAAAGCAGCAGTAGGTGACCCTGTGCTATGACTGTGACAGACGTGAGGAGAAGTCCTCACACTCCGAGTGCCATTTGGCCTCGACCCCGCTGAAGCAGATGAAGGGGGAAAAATGGTGAGTGGCAGAGGCTCATCTGCTCGAGAGGCGACGGATGGCCTTGCCTGTTAACGACGGTAAGAAGTACCCTCACCAACCTGACGGGAACTCGCCCTTCTCCGAGAAGAGAAAGACCTGTCATAGGTCCCACCATGGGCGTCCTCTTCGGAAAAGTCACCAATGGAGATCACTTCGCGCATAACGTGTTGCTCCACTAACTTTCCCAAATCACTGTTCCCATGCCAAAATCAGAATCAAAAAGGCAGGACTCAGAAATTTTTTAGAAGGAATACCTTAGGCGAAAGAAGGAAGGAAGCAAGAAGAGGTTTCGGGAAGCAACGAAAAAAAAAAAGCAGAAATGGAGGTGAGGAGAAACTGTTCAGGGTCTTATCAATTTAAATGAGGAGTGACAACTGAACAGATTCACGTGGATTTGAAACGTTCCCTCCCAATCCACACCATGATTAATGCGCACTTACCCACTACCACATTACTCCAATACGTGCCCACTCCTTGAGTGACACGTATGCACAAGTATGACAAGTGTGCAACACGCGCATCGGGAAATGGCAAAGCATCACGCGTGCTTTCAATACTCATTACAATGGTCAGATGTTAGCAGGAATACCCAACGCTGACGCCTCATTTGTCTGACATATTTTGAAAATACAATGAACACTCGTCAACTAAACCAAGATGGGGGTGAATTGGTTTAAACCAAGAATTTAAAATTTTACTTAAAATAATTTGCAGAATTTATAATTTGGATCCTATCACTTAAAATCCTTTTTTAAACTAGAACTTTTCTTTCAACCAAGATCACCCTTGTAGTAATGCCAGAAAATATTTCTTGTTGATAATTTCTTGATTACCCAACAGTAAACAATGAGAAATGAATATATTTAGAATAAAGAACTCAAGAATCTATAATAGTTCACCTCACAAACTTGGAGGGTACATCGAGTGACTTCCAACCAACACTAAGTTAGAGTTTTCACTAAAACAACTATAATTTTTTACAAGCTATTACAATAGATCTCCCTTGTCAAACCCAGACAAAGAATCAAAATCTAAACCCTATAGATTTCTTAAAGATCAAGAACCAGAGAACACTACTTTGTTCTACCCTCTAGAGAACTCTTCTCCAGAAACAGCTTTAAAGAAACTATTTGCTCTTAGGAAAATACAAAAACTTTTAAACAAACAAAAACTATCACTGTCTAGAGTTCAAGAAAGATAGCACCTCATGATCCTTAGCATATGAATGAGATGAATGTAACAAATCAAACAAAGTTTGAATGAATGAATTGAAGAGAACAACTTTCTTGAAGACTCTTGTTAAAACTTTGCTCAAAACTTCATCATCAATGAATAGTGAATCTCAAGTTTTGATGTAGAATGTTATTCACTCATAACTAACTTTTTCTTATTCTCTAAAGCTTTGAGAGTATTGGGTATTTCGCAGAAATGAATTCTTAGAATCTTATTAAAACCATAAACCCATAAGCTTTTTATAGAAAAATAGTTTTAATAGAATGTAATCGATTAAACCGTAAGTGTAATCGATTAATACATCATTTAATCGATTAATCTGTTCTTGAGCTTTCTGGAAATCTTTCACAAACAATTTAATCGATTAATACATGATATAATCGATTAACATAGATAAGCTCAAACTGTAAATAAGCCTTGGTAATCGATTACGCCTTACTACAATCGATTAAGGTTGACTCTTCATTTTAAATGAAATGAACTAAGTAATCGATTACGATTGTCTGTAATCAATTAACACAGATAGACACATTTTCAATAAAACTTGGTCATCGATTACACAAGGGAGATAATCGATTAAAGTGTTCAACATGGCTTTTCCAGAAATAAACACAAGCATGTAATCGATTACATACCAATGATAATCGATTAAAGCAGTGCATAAAGTGATTTTTCCAAAACATTAAGCCATGAGGTTTTCTTTGTTAATGCAAGCATTTTAAACTTTTATTCTTCATATGAATGCATGTGAATGATTTATGCAATGCAAGGATCACTAGGCTATGTACTTGAACCACTGAAACAATTACAGATGCTATCAAAATGATTGGGCATGTAAAAAGCTAAAACACCAAGTCAAATACATCAGCCTTATCTTGATTGCTTGCAGCTCCTTCTTCCAACTCCCCCTGTATCTAACATATTTGACTTCCTAGATACATCCATTTTGGACACTCCAACAGTAATAGTCTGGACAACGCATTTTCTGGAAGGGGGTTTACCATAGCTCCATAATTACTTTTCATGAAGTTATCAGCATTGATATTGGACATCACTTGTCCACCCTCGGGGGGCTCCTCGAGCTCGACAATACTCTGCACCTGTCAAAGACCATTCGACAACCTTGACTCCAGACATTCATCATCAATACTTACTCATCCTTTTTCGCCTATAAATTGGCTCAGAGGCTGGAGGGCTTATGTACTGTACAAATTGGTGAAATTACGCGTGGACATTACTGTGGGGTCACTATGCACGTGTTCATCCTCTGTGTCTGTCCTGCTACAGTAACCATGTATATTTTCGCCTTAAGTGTCAACCCGGACACAACAAGTATAACTAGTTCGCCCTCCAAGTTAGCCTTACTACAGGAACACATACATCTATCTACTTAGCTTCTAGAAGATATTGGACCGCAACAATCAATCTGTAATATATATTTGAGATAGTGCAAGCACCTAATCTCCTAATATACAAGCTGTTATTTATCTACAAATAACAACATATTTACAAGGTACACATTATCTCTAATTCAAGTATAACTACCCGCTATTAATTGTTATCTTATCAACAGATTATCTCATAAATAAAGGCTCACGGCCTATACTCCATGCTATAAATACAGGTTCTCTCTAAATCTTTACCAAGTTTTCATGAAGGCTTTTATGCTCATGCTTACTCACTCATCCGAGACATCCTCGACATTCTCCACTCTCATACACTTGATTATTCTTATACAATTAATGTGCTTAATTGAGCGTCGGAGTATCTTTCCTTTGTTTTGCATGTCACTCTCCTAACAAAGATGATCACTAATTTGACATGCAATGTTTAGGAACCCACTCATCATCACACTTGAAATTTCCAAATTTTAGTAAAAGCAACTCCAATAATTCAAAAGGTTTTTCCCTTGTAGCATCTTTAATGGGATACTTACATGAATTATTTAATTATAAGTAATGTTGTTTAAATTTTTTTCATTAGAACATATGATATAAAATTGTTTATTTAAGCATTGTTATTTATGTAAATAATTATTGTTTAACAACATAATATCATAAATAGTATATTTTTAAGTATAATACAATTTAAAAATTTAATTTAAATATTTATTTTAATAATAATAGTATTAAACTAAATTTTAATATAAAATATTTAAAACTGTATGCAATATATAACGTAGATGCTCTAATAAAAAAAAGATTCAAAAGCGATGATGAAAGATGGATGGAACCTTATATATATGGCTAAAAGATAAAATATGTTAAATTAAAATGCATAAATTAGCATCACTCTATTTTTCATTTTTTTTCAAAAGTGATAAAAAATTTGTTATTTTTTTATTTTCATAAGAGAGATAAAAGTAGATATTAAAACATACTTTCCTTTTGTCGTTACAACCTACAACCCTCGTCTTCTAAAAAGCAACGAGGTTCTATTTTTTTTTTTAGAAGAGAAGGATAAAAGGTCAATCTTTTACTTGGAATAAATAAAATATAAATTTCATGCTTTTCAAAAGTGATTAATTTTTTTTTTTCATAAGAGAAGGAAAAAAGTACACTACTACATAAAAAGCCTTTAACGACGGTTATTATACCCCTACGAAGATGGTTCTTGAACCGTCTTTGAAGCAAGCGACGTTGAAAGGTTGGACCTACGAAGACAGTTCTTGGACCGTCTTAGAATCTGTTTTTTTTAGAGCATCTTCTAAGATGGTTGTGTTGTATAACCGTCTTAGAATGTCTACTTTCTAAGACGATTATACAGCATAACCATATTAGAATCTGTTTTTTATTTTTATTTTTTGGGAGCACCTTAAAAGACGGTTATGTTGTATAACTGTCTTAAAGGCATTCTAAGACGGCTATTACAGCATACCCGTCTTTGAAGATGTACATTCTAAGACGGTTTTTCAGACAACCGTCTTAGAATGTATAAAAAATTAAAAATAAAAAATAGAGAATTCTAAGACGGTTTTTTTAAAGATCCGTCTTATAATGCTTTTTTTAAAAAAATAAAAATAAAAAGCAATTTTTTTTAAAAATAGGCATATCTCCAATTCCCATGGCAGTCACTTCAACAAGGCAAACAAAGTTATGGAGGAGAGAAGTTTTTCTTTTTCAATTTTGCTAACAGACAATGGAAAATTAATTTTCTTAAGAACCAATGAATACTAAAAACTAACACAACAACAGGCAACAAATGATGTAATGTAACTAACAGCATGTTCATTATCCTATGATGTCTTATGTTAACATTAACAACTGGTTGAACTACACAAAGATAAATCAGTCAAACGAGTGTTGGCACATCAAGAGTTTGTTTCTCACCATACTCTATAACCGTTACCAACATTTGAGGTAAGCAAGTTGCATCAAGCATGAAAGAAAGTAACTGGACACAAATGTATGTTAAGCATTTTACCATTTTGACATACATAAGACTGTAAGAATAAAAATTTAGAACTGAAAAGTTAGGAATTTTAGTAAAATCTTTCACCCCTCAAGGATGAGGTAATCTACAAAGACAACTTACTAAAAAAGGGTCATTGTATAGCTACGAAAACTTTGTGTAACAATCCGCAAGCATATATAAACCCTGTCAAATAAAAATGTCATGTTAATAACTAAAAAGTCTTTAATATCTCTCCTCATCAAGCCCCTGCTCCCAAAAAAAATATTAAGGAAACATGGACATACGTTATGGGAATCCATGAGGTATAAGGATGGTATTTATTGTATGTGATCTTGTTCAGCTTGTATATATGCTCAAACTATAAATAACCCACCTATAAATTAACTCAAATGATCAGGGTAATAAAATAGAATTATATAGCAGTATAATATATATGTAAATATATATAACAGTACCACACTCAAATAGGAAAAATAAATAAATAAATATATATTGTAACTTCCCATTCCATGATTGTAGCTTCCTATAAAATACCAAATACCAGCTCCAATTCCAAATGCCCTTGCAGCTGAAACACTGCTAACTGTCCCTGCAGCCAAAATTCGATTTTGGCATTTTTTTTTGCTTTCAATGTTCAGAGAATATTGCATCCAGTTATATGGTTGGGTCAAGCAGACCTTATTTTACCTTGTCATTATGTGTCTCTCTAATTATTTTAGTTCCATAACTACTCAATACAGTAGCATTAGCATCCTTCAACTTTTGTTATATCAGTGTGTTTATAACTATTTTTTAAGGACTGATTCTTTGTATAAAGGGGAGATACTGAAAGATTGTCATACATATATTTTCCAGCGTTAAGAAAAGTCTATACACTAATTACTCTTGGAATGTTTGAGTTTACACTTTACAGTTTTTACATATTTGGGCCGAAATTTTGCAAAACTGATTCATAACTTCTGCATGAGAAATTTCATATTTTTTATATAAAGATGAATATATGTAGCATAAACCAAGAAGATTGAAGCTATAAATTCAAAAACTGAACTTTGTGGTTTCTAAAGGAATACACATCTTTTATTAGCGCACATAACTTATACTTATTTATAGAAAAAAATATTCAATTGAAGATAATTTTTTAGTAATCATTTGAAAAAAAAGATATGTAAAATATAATTTTCAAGTTGCGAGAATTTATTTTTAATGATATATATTTGTAAAGTTAGACTCTTATTAGCTATATATATGTAATCCAATCATCTTCATTTTTGTCCTTCATGAAGAAGTATCCAGTAGGTAAATGAATTCACTACTGCACAATAGGGATTTAAAGACGGTTCCCAAAGGCCTTCAAAGACGGTTCTGCAACCGTCCTTGATACGAGTGTCTTTGAAAGTTGACACTTTCTAAGACGGTTGGCAGACCGTCTTTGATGGTCCTTTTTTATTTTTATTTTTATTTTTTTATGAAGTTTCTAAGACGGTTACGTAACGAACCATCTTCGAAAGGTACCATACCAAGACGGTCAGAAGAGGCCACCGTCTTTGAATCATTTTATATTGTTTTTAAATTTTTTTTGTTGATTTTTCTAAGACGGGTGACAAGGGAACCGTCTTAGAAAGGTACCATACCAAGACGGTCATGTTATGCACCCGTCTTTGAATCATTTTATATTGTTTTTTAATTTTTTTTGTTGATGTTTCTAAGACGGGTAACAAGGGAACCGTCTTAAAAAGGTACCATACCAAGACGGTCATTCCAGGCAACCGTCTTTGATTGCTTTTTTTATTTTTTTTTTACAGTTTCTAAGACGGGTGTGATTGGAACCGTCTTAGATTGGTATTTTTTATTTTTTGGACATTTTCCCACCACTATTTTCTCTTAGCAGCATTATTATTGCGTTACTTGTACAAATATGTCAAGCACTCACCTTTAAAGTAGTAGATACATAACTATTTCAATTCATAAAAATGTACACACAAAAAATCACATGAGCAATACAAACCAATCTGTCTGCTCAATTCTGTGGCATATTTGTATAAGCAAAACTGAAGTAACCCATAAGCAAACACAGTAATACCTGGTCAAGTGAGTCTGTCCTCCTCCTAGCCGTTTCTGGTTCACAACTCTTCATTGCACTGGCTTGATTTCTCCTATATTGATCTTTATTAGCAGTCAAATCAGAAAATAAGATCTTACTAGGAGGAGTCTTCATAAAATCTTTCATTTCTGGAGAGCCAAAAGCTGCTTCATATGGAATTCCTATTGTTTCAAATAGCTCCTTCACATTCTTTCTTTCATCAGTTTGAGACTTTAAGCTCAACGCTGTCATTTGTGTTGAAAGGCACTCAGAGAGATTCGCTGCAGCTACAAGTTGTGAACTGATTGAATTATGTAAGCTATGCAATGACGGGGTGTGTCTGCAAAGGGGGGAAACTATGGTTACCAACCAGAAATGAAAATCTGTTATCCATGTAATACAACACCCTTCAATGTCTCTAAATCCACAAGAGGAACACTACTAGACAAGCCATATGCACAAAATCACAGAAAATCTAAATGCAAACATGGATTATGATGTGGGTCTCTTAGTGTTTCGGGTGGATTTTGTAGCTTCTAGGTAATGGTGCTTAATTTGTGTGGTGTAGTTGGGTGATACACAAATAAACAGAGAGGGAGAGACGTGAAGCTACTTGAGTGTGCTAGACAAGGAAAATACAAAGAAATACTACAATGAAACCACAAAGCAGAAGGAAAATAAAAATAAAAATTCTCACTAAGCCAGATACCAAAAAGTTTGATGACACAGAAAATTCAGGTGACAAGAAACGGATTTGGAGCTGGAAGCTATGAGGACTCTTTCTCATATTGGAATGAATAAACTAAGCTGTTTGTTTTCTGTTGAAGTGGTCAGTGCTCAAGACCTTCCTTGGCATAACCTAGATACACTAGCTGACATAACATATATAGAAACATATTCTAGTTGGTAGACGTTAAAGCATATGAAAATAAACTGAAATATTCAGAGGCTACTTGCCCATTGGCAGTGTGATATACCTTTTAAGTGTTAATTTCTACTCATTCTCATTAAATCAAATTACATTTTAAGAAGAACATTCATATGGAGATGTTTACAGTTCATTCATCCTTTACCTCTTGCCATCCCCTTTCCGTGTTCTCCACCACAGTAGCATTTCCATACCTGTAATCAAGATTCAAAAACAAATCACACCACCTTAACAAGCCAAACAAAAGAAAACAAAAACAAAACCTGCAATACCAATTTTTGAGGGAAGAAATATTGAAGTTATCACTTGTTTACTTTCCTATATATATCTTTGAGGATGCCTACACAGGATGCAACTCTTCCTAATTTCCTATTCTATTTCTATGCATGTGGTAGGGAAAGTGGCGTGTGCTTGGGAAAAAGTGTTGCTCTGCCTGCCAAATCTGGGTAAAATATATCAGGTTTTGTGCTGTGAGAGAAATTAAAAAATGCAATATATTTAATTACATAGTGATGGGGATCACACTAACATCTCCAAATTATATAAATGTAAATTAGCTATATGTACATAGGCACTTTCCACTTTGTGTCTGTATCAACTCCATATTGTCATTGTGCATGTATACATATTGTGTGAAATTAAAATTTATAATATCTAGTAGGAGTATCAGGCACCATTAAAATATCTATCCCAACAAATTATATATGCAGAAACAACAAAGTACTAATATTCCAACTTACATCACCTGCATAATGGTAAATTGTGAAGTCACTAGGTGCCAATTTGGAATTCTATACCTCCTCATAATAATTGAAATTTCTCCTATTAATTTGAATTAATTTGAATTGATTTTATCCTCCACCTGTTATATTTAATCAAATTAATACACGCAATTAAATATAAAATTACTTTCTTGCACAAAAATTCATTAAAGCAAAGAAGCTTTGCTGCACTGGAAAATGATCAAAATACATTTCAAATGACAACTGATAGTATAATAGTTCCAAAATACATGTTTGAATGAAAGATCTCAAACACTAAGGCTTAACCAAACTAGCCAGAAGTTTCAGTCAAGAATAAAATAACCAGCAGAAAAGAAAAGGAATATTTGCAGAGAATTATTTCCACTTTTGGGGAGGAGGAATTATTAGTAGTAGTATTTTTTATTTTTTTATAAAAGTAGTATTATTTTTCTGAGTAAGGTATATATAGTTAATATTAAAATGATTATAAATAAATTATTATTATTATCATCTTAAAATTAAATTACAATTATATTGCTTGAAGGAAATTAGATGGAAATCACAATCATATATATATATATAGATATATATATATATATTTTGAGCGTGACTTTAAAATAGTTACTATAAACTCAAAAAAATTACTATAAACTGCTGTATAGTTTCTATAAATTAAATAGTTACTGTAGATTAATATAGTTACTACATGTATTAAAATACATAACATCAACACGTGGACGATAAATAAAATAGGAGGAAGAAAAGTTAACCCACTAGCTCTATACTCTGTTTCTAGTCTTAATTGACTAGCTAATAGTTAGTTAGGCTGAGCAGTCATGACATTGTCATCTATATTGAAATTAGATAAAACCCAAATCCAAATTCCTTACTCCTTAGAATCATCCTTTCCACAGACCCAGTTGAAGCATTATATATATATACCTTGATGAACTTCTGGCTCATCTTGTAAGGCATCTAACTATTAAGCAAAAGATACTAGCGGACATAATACTGGCCTTGATGTTATTTTATCAATACACACGGTTTAACCTTTGGAACCCATAACAAAAAATCCAACTCATCTTAGGCACACTTGTATCCTATTATTCTAGTAAAATTTCTACTAACTTGAAGCTTAGAGTATCTTTCTGTTAATGATGTGATCTCAATCATGTTAGAGAGAAAAATTTCTGGTTTGTACACATCAAACTTTGGGTTAGAGAGAAAAAGTTATTTATCCTATGTTAGGTAGAGAGAGAAAAAAATGAGGGAGAAAAGAAAATTTTAAAATTTAAGTTAGAGGAAAATTGAAAGAATTTTTTTTTTAAAAAAATTGTTTTTAAAGTCAATTTTATTGTTATTTTCTTTTCAACCAAACGAAAAAAATGCATATTATGTGTTTTCTTTCTTAATTTTCTTTCCTTTCACTTTTATTCCTACAAAATCAACCCTTAAAATTAAGTCAAATTAAGTATCATACTAAAAAAGATATAATCATGTCCAAAGGAAAGGGTAAAAATATGTGAGCAGCCATTTCATACACACAATATCCTAACAATTATTATAAGATGTAACCAACGTCAATTGCAAATGAAAAAAAAAATGCTGGAATATGGGAAAAGGAAAGGGTAAATAAGCCTAAGCGATCTCATGAGTACAAATATAATCTATCTCACCCAAAGACCAGAATAATAAATTGTGTGCTTAAAATAAATTAATCAACTACATGAAACCTTGTATAGAACAGAGAGAGACTTGAGGCCATCATCCTTTGTTATTGCAGCCAGTGCATGGACATCATACTTTGCCTGCCTCCAAGTGTGTTCTAAACATAGTCTCTCCAATACAAGGTCTACAGAACTGCATGAAACAAGGAAATGGTGAGAAAATTATACAAGAAAATGCATTTAAAAGGTTAACAATTTTAATAGTAGCATCTTGATGTGATTGCTAGTTATCTGCAATTTAAAAGTTAACCCGACAGTTAAAATTATTATTCTATTATTCTTAATTATCATGTCCAAAGTACTAAAGCCATAGCACTGCTTCATAGCAAAATTGAACAACATTAAATTATTGGGGAGAGATATTAAAAAATAAAAAGCAACATAACTTGTGACACTTAATGAAAACCATTCTCGGGCCCTCTCCTATCAGCTTAACCAATTAGGATGACCTGGTTCTATGGCATTGTATCAAAGCCTCTCCAAGGTTAAGAGTTCAATGCTAGTGTCAGCAAAGTGGAGAAATGGGAAAAAAAAAGCAACTTTAGGAAGGGGAGAAGCAAAAGCAAAGTGTCAGCAAGAAGGCAATAGAAATTATTGAAATAATAAAAATTGTAACATGGTAAAATTCGTCAATTTCTATAATAGTAAGAAGTTATTCATTAGAAATTTCGCTGCATGCAAGTACATACAATGTATGTAGGAATACAGTATACTATACATACAATCATAACAAGAGCTTACCAATGAAACAAAGGAGAACAACAATCCAAACAGCTATTCGAACAGGCTGACTGTATTGCATTTGGTATTGAGATCTTTGAAGCTGTCTCCGAATAGCACCATGCCATGCATATAGTTGCTTGTCATG
>PYAF01000004.1:1019189-1039013 GCA_007407185.1 Glycine tomentella
TTGCATTCAAAATATTCAATAGAGTAGAAAAAAGGAACAAATTTAGTAAGTTCTACTTCTATTCTTAAATTTCCTCTTCAGAACCAAATAGATTGCAAATAACATAAACGCATAAAGCTAATTGGAAAAAAAATCGAAGAAAGCTAATGATAAATACGCAAACGGATATACCTGTCTGCAGATTCCTGAACTTCTTCGGTAGCGTTAAAGAAAGGATCATTTTCCCACCGGTCAAAACTCGAAGCCATGAATAAATATGCTTAACTTGAAATGTCGAATAATAATCGCAATGATTGAGAAAATTAATGAACCCGAAGAATAAAACCCTAAATAAGGAAATCTCTGAAACAAACACCAATTAGCAAAACTAAAAGACCACCAATTCCCAAATCCACCACAAACGAAGAGGACTGAAGAGGAGCGAGGAGATGGAACCTCCAACATCGTCATCAAAAGCCCCAATCTTACAAATCAAAACATGAACTAAATAAATAAAACTCACATTAAAAAGAGAAGAAAAAAATGGATAAGATCCAGGTGTGAACCTCTTCCTCGGGAGGTGGAGGAACTCTGTGTACTCTCTTCTTCCCTTGTTACCATTCATTGTGAGATGAAAACAAAATAGAGTAAGAAAGAGAGGGATCGGAGATGTGAGTTGGCCTCCGATGATGGCCATGGCGGAGGAAAGAGTCCCATAATGTGGGGAGTGCACTCTCGCCACTTTTTGAAAATCCTAAAGGGAGGTAGAGCGTCAGAGAACGAGAGGGAGAGACAACGAGAGGGACACTGAGGGTCATAATAAAGTAGAGGGAGACATTTAAAAAAAAAAACGTAAAATCATCTAAGACGGTTTTTTAAAAACCGTCTTAGAATCACAGATTTCAAAGACGGTCTTCACAAACCCGTCCTGGAATGGTAGATTCTAAGACGGTTTTTTCAGAACCGTTTTCGAAAATATCTATATATTTACAGAAATGCCACCGCACAGGATTCTAAGACGGTTTTGATGCAACCGTCTTCGATTCCGCGTCTTAGAATGCACCTTTTGTAGTAGTGAAGATGCTTATGTTTGAATTTGGACGGGTCTTGTTTGTCGAATTTCGAACGTCTCGATATATTATGGGCCTCAGTCAGACATCCGAGACAAAAGGTATGGCCGTTTGAATTTGATCGTGGCTTTCGAGATGATTTTTGAGTGTCTCGGTATATTATGAGCCTGAATCGGACTTTTTAGTCAAAAGTATGGACATTTAAATTTTCCAGGGTCTTCTTTTTCAATGTATAGTGTCTCGATATACTAAAAGCCTAAATCGAACTTCCGAGTCAAGAATTAGGGTCGTCTGAATTTGGTCGGAACTTCCTTGTCGAATTTCGAGCGTCTCGATATTACAACAGAGATTTCTTAATGAGGATCTAGTAAATACTCCCTTTGAAACTTCACCTATGATGTTATCAAGTGAGAGATCTCTTGTAGTTCTCCAATCTTTTGGCTTTTGGACATATGTGTCCCTGTTGCAAATGATTTTTAAGAAAAGTTGTGTTTTAAATTAGTGAGATGCGATATATTTGTTATTGATGAATAAAACTATGAGTGAGGTTGTTGTTGTATTGATTGAAATTTTGAGGAAAAAGTCTTAATTACAAAGGAGACTTTTCCCACAATCTTATACTTGTTCTCTTGTTACTTCTTTTATTAAAATTTAAGTGGGCTTAAGAGTTTGTTTTGTATACTTTGGTTCTTCTCTTTAATTTATAATTTTCCCCTAAAACATCAGTCTCGTTATATTACAAATTATTATTATATGTAATTTATGTTGTCTGAAGACATGGAAAATGTGAATCTCATACATGATATTTATATGTATATATGTGGAATGTGATTGTTTGTGATGTTGATGATGACATTGAGATGAGATAATGTTGATGTTGACAATGTCATTGAGATGATTGCATGATGTGCATGTACATGGAGGGTACAATGACTCATCTGAATATCCCTGGAGAGGGAAGGAGATTTGGTTTAAAAATTATAAGTATCCCTGAAGTGAGAAGGTAAATGTTTAAAAATTTTGACTATTCAAGGTTGGTGCATTGTTGGAACCCATGTTTCATACTACATAATTGTTTGAAAATAGTATAAAGTTTGTTAGTAAATACATGTGGTTTTTCATGACGAAAAATCCTGGTACTTGGGGGCATATCACTTGGTTTGGAACTTGCCTTAGAAATCGTCTTTGTATATATATATATATATATATATATATATATATATATATATATGAAGACGGTTTTTAAGCTAAAACCATCTTTGTATGTGAACATATAAAGATGGTTTTGCCTTAAAAACCGTCTTTGCTTATCAATTTATTTTTTTTATACGGATACAAAGACAATTTTTTTTTTCTATAACTAAAATTTCAAAACATGGAAAAAAATTGTCAAATAACTAATACTTGTTAACATACTCGATATATTTGGCAAATTCAAAAGCATCATTCAAAAACAAAATTGGAAAAGAAAACAATCCAACGGTCCAAACATGGCCACTTGGTGAGTTGGAAATAAAACTAACAAATTTATTAAATACATCTCAGCAGGTGACGACAATGACAATCTAAGTAATGTATATACACCTGGACATAATCTCCATGAGACACAGAATGTTGATATTTTTCAACAACTTTTGCTCATTTTGAACTAGTACTGGTTGGCTCTTAAATCAGCATTATGCACTTGACATAATTGTTGATATCGTACTAAATCGCCAGAATTAAATGCCTGCAGAATGTAATAAAGCCATTCCACCTTTTTCCCCATAAGGCTTTTAATTTGTTCATGTTATTATACACTATGTCAGCCAACACAGTAAAAAGATGGATGAATGAAGGAAATAAATTTCAAAGGATATGTGCTCCAAAAAAATGTATATAGTTACTCATTATAGGATGGGCAAGTAACTATCCAAAGTTGTAGATGTCATCCCCAATAAGGGCAGAGAGGGACAAATCAAATGCCAGATCCTAACAAATCACAAAATATAGTGCAAAATATAGTGCATTAAATAATATCACATTTGTAGATAAAGTATGAGTATGTTGCAACTATTAATAAATAATGAATTTCAGTGTAATTTAAATGTACCATCTCTTGGACACTATTTCGAGTAGTGTAGTGTTTGTTGATATTTCTCTTTATAGGAATTATACCAACAACAAATAGGAGATGGAAAAACATATATGTATTTATTAAGGTTTTGCTCTTCCTACCATACTTGAAAAATATATTTTTTATTATATAAATTTGGTTGATTAATGTTGCTTATATAAGTAATGGTACTAGCTTAATGCCACATGCTCCTCTTGAAAATAGAGGCCACATTGCTTAGAATGAAGCAACTCTCATGTAAATATTTACATTGGAGATGTTATTATATATTTTTTAGTGTAGAGGTTTCCAACCGAACGGGATATCGACTTCCCTGATGCGGTCGACGAGAGGATTGCGCTGTGTGTTATGTTTCTCCATTCGGTAGCCCTGTGTTGAACTACGTACAGGCGGAAGGTTGACATGTCGTTGAGGATGCGATTCGCCTTGCGTTTGTTCTTCTTTGGCGATAGGAGAGCATTCATCTCCCTCAGGATGTCTCGCTCTGGTTTTCTGTTGATCGCGGTCGGCTTTCAATCTTCAGATTTCTTCTTGGCATTTTCATTCCATCTCTGCCATGCGGTTCTGGAGAAGTCACCATTTAAGCGATATTCACTAGTGTTTGTAGCACCATGTCACTAGGTGACTCCTCTTAAACTTTTTTGAATGCCTAAAATGAATGTTAGATATTTATACTAACCCTGAATGTTGTAAATAAGAATGAATGTGTATTGAAAAAAAAAAGTTTTTTTTATTATAAAAAATCGAGTAAGAACTATATGATAGAAACTAAGTGTTCATAACATTTAAACAAGTATTTAAAATACTATATATTTCAGAATGTAAATAGGAAAACATAATTAGTATTAAATTAAATCGAATAAAAAAGGGTTAAAAACAAAGATTTTTTAAGTTGTTCTGATTTCCATACGTTTAAGTTGTGTAATGATTCTAATGAATGAAAGCATAGAATTATAATTTTAAACTATATTTAATTTCATTTTAAAATTTGCAATTAAGGATATATAATCATGGATGGGGTTGAGTTAAATTTGAATAATTTTTTTAATACATAACTCATTACAATACTATCAACAGTGTTATTGGTGTCTAAGTGACATCAATAATAATAACAACAGTGTTGTTTAGAATGATACTAATAAATAACAATAGCACTGATTAGAAGTGAGTTTGTTTAAATTTTAAAAATAATTTTAAAATAAATATTTTTTTATATAAATAATTTTTTAAGAAACAGATAATATTTATTTATTAAAATAAATAAAAATTAGTTTTGAGTTGAAATAATTTACACAAACATATTAAAAAATAAAAAACTACTTGTATTATTAATAAATACTTATTTAATTAAATACTTTAAATAATTTTTTTTAGTAATTATTAAGAGACAGTTATATCAAGGATACTGATATAAACAAATGGAATCATACTTTGATTTAAAATATTTAATTTTAAAACTAATCCACCAAGGCTGAACCAAAGGTTTGGAAAGGAAATAAATTATAATTACCACCAACAACTTTCTTTTTACTAATCTTGTATTTACCCATCCACAATGTTATTTGAACAAGACAGAGTTAAGCCCAAAGTGTTAGAACAGTGTTATAATAGACATTGTCAATGCAATAAAAGACACCCACCTTTTTCAAGTACAAATTAGAGTTCATAAGCTTGATATGAAAGAAATCAACTGCTATGAGGTCAACAAGAGCAATGTAAATAAGTATGCATGATGAAACTGAACTCAGTAACCCTTCCATTATTAAAGCTTTAGGGTTAGTATCATCATAACCAATCATTGAGAATAACACCATCCCCATAACTATCCCCATTGGTGTTGTAACAGAGAACATGAAGCACATGTACGCTGTAGTTCCAAAGCTAAATCCGGCCTGCAATTGTGAAAAAATAATTACCAAATAACATATTTTGTAATGTCCCTAAGCTACTTATATCATCAAACAGATGCATGTATGCACAATCAATAGTTCATAAATAAAGGCCTTTTGCATTTTAAGTCAACATGTTAGTAACATTCTTTATAATTGTTTTGGATCAAAATTTATTGAAAATTATAAAATGATGATGATTAAATAATGAAACATTAAATACTGAAACATACATTAATAGTATTACATTTCCCAAATTTAGCCATAACATCATTAAACATATGAATCAATATGCAATTCTAACTATATTAGAACACAAACTAAGAAGATTTTCTATTCGATAAAATAGTTTCATAAGTGTGTTTCTGAATTAGTTTACATTTTTTATTTATCAAACAATACATCTTACAAACATAGATTATATTACGCATATATATTGGATTTTGAAGGAGGAAAGGCGAAATTAAACCAACATGAGCAATGCAGCCACCAAGACCCAAGCCTTTGAAAATATGATGAAAGGACAAAGCAACAACGAATGGCCTAATGGTGCAAATGTTCTGAGACATCCCCATAGTCACTCCTATGATGTGAAAAATTATACCAATCTCCAACACTTGGGACACCAATCTCTTCTTCAACCTCATCAACTCTTCAACCCTTTACACTTCAGCACCACCACCACCACCAAGCTCAATGCTCCACGTGTTGCCGCCACAGTCACCCTCCTTCTCCCACGTCTCCACCGGCGTGTAGTGTCCATGCTATATATGCGAGCTAGCAACAGTGTCTACCAGCAGGGCCATTAGCACGCCATTATGGGTCACTTATCAATGGAGAGTAACAGAAATTCAACTAAGAGTAATTATCTTAAAAATCATATAAAACTAATAACCGATTAGTTGATTCACAATACATGTTTATTAAACTTTTAGCATATTAAACATTAATTTCATCAAACTTGATTTTACCAACTTTATAGAAAAATGTATATATAAAAAAAAAACTATTAGGAACACATTTCTTTTTCATGTATAGACTACTGTATTAAAGTATTTGACTCCTCAATTGGTCTTTGAAGTATTCCTACATGCATTAACTATTTGGACCAGCCAGCTATATGACAAATATAACTACTTTGTTAGGAAATTAAATTTCTAACGTCATTATGTGTTACATATTGTATTAATAATTATATTATACTATTTAATATATATTGGGTAAATTAAAGTGATCAATTAAATATGCCCAAATAAATTCCTAAGTAAATATGAGATAAATGGGTGGATACCAATGTTGGATCAATTAGGTTTAATGGGAGCTTACTGACTCAACAACAAACACTATATATAGGGTTACGGTCCCCAATATGTTAAATCAAGCTTCTTTCTTTCTTTTCCATCTAGAGAGAATACACCTAAGGATTGATTTGACCAAGGAAGACCAAAGCGAATTTCCGATGGGCTAAATCCGTCGCTAACAACAAGTTTCCGTCAATAAATTGAAATTTTCGATGGACAAACATCCGTCGGTAAAATGGTTGTAGGAAATCCCAACGGGCAATTTTTTTGGCTGTCGGTAATTTCCGACATATTTTTCCGTCGGAAATTTGTCATTGATCAGTCAGCAGAATTGACCAAAGGATGTTTCCGTCGGAAATACATGTATGGGATATTAGCGAGGACTTAGGGATGGAAAACTTCCATCGCTAAGTTATTATCTATGATTTTGTATTGTTTTTTTAACATTAGTTATTTATGAATCTATTTTTTTCATTTGTATTATTTAATGTCAATATTGAAACTAATACATACATGCAATTAATGAAACTATAATATTCATAAATCCCAAACATTTGTTAAAACAAAGTAACTAAAATTCAAAATAAATGTAAAATAAAATTACCATGTCTAGCATGTCAATAATAATTGATAAAGTGTTGTTTGTCGGTAATCAAAATAGTCATTGCAGTCATTATGTTGTTGTGTTGCTAGTGATGTTGTTGTTGGTTATCATGTTGTTGTAGCTTGTCTTCTTGTTGTTGACCATTTTGTTGTTGTTGCTAGTCATTTGATTGGTGATTGTGTTGTTGTTCTTGCTAGTCGGGCTATTGCTAGTCAAAATAAAAAAAGGATAATTTGTAAAATCACATAAATAATGTTACATTCATCGTTTATTATTAATAACACTAATTCTACTCATGTTTTAGGTGAAGACAAAAATGACATACATAATGTTTGCATTTCTAACCTAACAAAGCATGAAAAATAAATGACAACCACATAAATGACAAAAAGCATGTAAAATCACATAAATAATGAGTTCTTATAAAGTGTGTGTTGTGGTGAGTAATACTGTATGGCATGCTTGAATATATGGATTTGGAACACAACAAAGGTTGGTTGGCTAATCAATGTAAATCCTTGGTGTTGCTTTCTATTGTTTGGCTTTTTCATTTTCCTTGTCCTTTTAATGCTCACAACCCTTGTCAACATTATTTTATTTTTCACCATTGATACTTGATCAACTAATTTATTGGCTAAGTGTTAAACACCATTAATAAACTCTCACTTAACCAAATAAATTTATGTCATATCACTAACAATTTGTGGACACAACAAATTTGACAGATAAGTTTCTTTACTTTTAACTTTGATTTCATACTTCAACATACAAAGGAAATCTAAATGTTATGTTCCTTAAGATAGTGTAATTAATTTTCTATAACCTTTTAAAAAATGCTAACTAATGTCTTTGATAAGAATACTAGTTAAGAAATTAATTTAAAATTTTTTAATGCAAAAAAATATTGTGCAGTGATTTTTAATTACACTTCTATATTAATTTAAATAAAAAATTAATTATTTAATTCTTTAATCAAAATATTGATTAGCTGGACCATATATTTTTTCAAATAATTAAAATAATTATTAATAGAGAAGCTGCAAAAAGAAATTTATTAATATGATGTTCCCTATAATGAAAAAAAAAATTAAGTTTCTCATTTTAAGTTTACTCAATTTTACCTATTTAATTTCCCTTCAGTAATTTTGTTTTTCTCATAATTTGTGACGACTTACATAATTGTATGATGTTACTAGACATGCTATGCATGTGATCCAAATCAACATTGTTGTTTTAGTGTAATTCCTTAGTTATTTCATAATTTCAAATAACTACTTATTTATTTAACAATCATGTTCAAGTATCAATTATTTTTAAAATAAAACATGAAATTCAGTTAATGAATCAAGCATTATACATTGTAGACATTATTTGAATAATATAAAAAATATAACATATATTATTATTAATGTTATTTATTTTGACTTATAATAAAATAAAATTATTAACATTTTAAATATAAATTATAAAAAATAGATAATTAAATATAAAAACAACATATTAAATCAATTATATAAATTATAGATAGTGAACAAAGGAAAACAGTGTAACTCAATTATATCAATTACATAAAATTATTTGTTCTACCCTTGTTGTGATCCAAATGGCATGACCCTAATCATCCCAATGTGGACATGCCATTGTTTCAGAGTTTATGACTGAGTTAACACAAAGGAAAACAGTGTAACTTAATTACATGAAATGGGAAGTGAATGACACAGAAGGAAGCATATTAATAAAAAAAAAAAAAAAGTGGGAAGTTAACATATTTTAACCAAAACAAAAAAATTAAAATAAAAGAAAGGACAAAAGCAATTGTGGGAAACCAGAATCCATAAATGAAAACCAAACTCGAAAATGGTAAAAAGAGAAGGTGTGGCTTAATGGCACAGATGGTGGCAATGTGGGAGCCAAAGTCTGATTAGCTTGATATTCTTTATCTGCTTGAGAGTAGAGTTGGATAAAAGGTGAAGTTTTTTTTTTTTTTTTTTTTTGCCAATCTTTAATGCTGTTGCAGTATTGCATATCCAGAGTACTCAATAATATTATTAGTTAAATTGAAATAATCTCACATCAATTAAAGTTAAGTTACACACTTAAAATCATGTTGAATATAAGATTAAAAATACTTTTTGAGAATTTTTCTATTAAAAAAACTCTATATTTTCCTTTACTTCCTTTGTTTCATGTAACACTTATACCTTTTCATGTTTCAATTCTACTGTATATCCGTGTTATTGTGTTATTGTATGATATATTGTATCGCTCTTTTTCTTTATCGCAGCCTCTTTTATATTTTTTCTTTCTTCACCAACACCTATTTGTTTTTCATTTTTTTTTTTTTTACTTATTTCATCCTATCTCCTTTTAGAAACTCCATTTACAGAACTATAAATCGTTCAACAAGATCATCCATAAGTGGTTGAGGATGATGACCCAAAAGTTGTCCTTAATTAATTACTTGAGTTGATTTGCAGCGAGAAGATAATGAAGTTACGGTAGACCAAAACAAAAATGAGGGAAATGAAAAGTTAATAAGATATTTTTACAATTTTATCCTTGAATTGTGATTCATTGCTTTATATTTTGGTGTTTTATTAACACTGGCTGGGGTAAGATAGTAATTTTATTAATACTGGCTGGGGTAGGATAGTAATTTTATTACTTTTCCGTCTAAAAACCCCAAACTGGGGGGATTTCAGAGGAGTTTTAAAAATTCTCAAATCCTTTTCCTCAAAAATTAAAACTCCCAAACAAGATGTCACCACCTAAACCTTTCTCTTCCCTCCCTTCCCCTCTAAAATCCCTTTCCCAAACAAAGCCTAAAACTCAAAAATATACTGAGTTCTTACTATATACATATTTGGCAGGTCAATGTGCAACTATAATTCTATCCCCTGACTTCCCTTATATGTAAGTCCATTCACATAAATAATTTATATATCTATAAAAATTTGTACTTTTAACAATACTTGATAAAATTAACACAATATGTAAATAGAGAAAATAATATATAGGATATAAATACAACATCAAATGAAAGTTTTAACCTGTAAGAAAATTGTTTATTTATTCTTATTTATTTTCCTGCTTATGTAAAAGTTTATCCAAATTTGTATGTTAAATTGTATCGATGATTTTTTGGTTATTGACCGACCAAACTTGTGCTTAGTAACAGCTTTTGCAAATAAATTCACTTTCATAGAACTTGTAATGATTGCAGGTAAACTAGATTCCAAACATTTAGCTTACATAGAATTGGACAAATATTGCTCTTGATAATGCTTTTGGATAAATCATCTGAGAAGCAGTTGAAACTTGAACTTATCATTGTTTAGATTCTGCATAGGTATGCACCAAATGCAGGTGGAAACATTGAAAGATGATTTAATTTTGTATAGAAATTGTAAAACTTTTCCTGAAAATTATGATTGATTCTGGAAGGGGTGGCTTATTTGTCATTATCTCCTCTTAAATATGATTATATGATATTAGTGTATGATAAGCATTTCATCTAAGGTGATTACAGCATAATTTGAATTGTAGAAAGACATGTTAGATGCATTATCGGCTTTATTTCCCAAAATGGTGTCCTACAAACTACCACAGCTGATAATTTCAATGAAAAAAAAAATGCTTATAAATTTTTTTACGGATTTATTAGAGTAGTGGTATGTTTCTTAAACCCTCTTGTCTTGGGTCTTACATTTGCACTTGCTGTTTCTGCTATGTAAAAATCACAAACATAACAACCTAGCAAATCTAATTACTATCCTACCCTTAAAACATTAAAGCAAATTGGCAGTAAGCTTTCATATTCTGTCTTGAACTTTGTTTGATATCAATCAGTTTCAAAATGCTATGCAAGTTCAATGATTTAAGCATTAAACATAAACATAACCAAGCTTAATATTTAAAAGAAACAAACATGTACACCATAATGAACAGATGTCCGATTCAAAGTTAGTTAACATAGGCTTACAATAATTTTTAAATGGTTTATAACTCCATATGCATATAGCTTACATAACTAGCAAACCACTCGTCGAAAACTCAAAAAACAGCATTAGTAATTAGTTAACATGCATAACTTCTCCATCTAAGGTGTGACACAAAACAAAGATCTTCCCTACTATGTTCCACAACCACAGTACACCTGCAAAGAGCATAAAAGAAAGATCATAACCAAACAAGAAATGACTATAACAAATGTTAACCCTGAGCTTGAAATAGAAGATGCAAGACTAAATCAAAGGCCAGAGTAAATTTTAATAACAAAAGATAGCACATTTTGTCCAAAGTAGAAAAGAAAATAAGACCACCAGTTCAACTGTGAGACAATCACATAGAAATAACAAAAAAAAAAAAAATCACATAACTCTGGATATTATTGAACTCAAGAGAATCCCCACCTTAAATGTAGTGGAAGATCTTAATCATCATGACTGCCATCCCAGCCACAAAGGTCATCTTCATATCCATATTCAGTATAGCCATAATCAGATTCAAAGTCATATGGACAGTGGTAGCCACATTCATTGTCACTGCTGTAGTAGTCATGGCCAGACCAATAATCATTGTGATACTCAAGTAGATCATCATTGTAGCCATATCCATGGCCAAGCTCATAACCATGGTGGCTCTCAAGTACCACATCATCACATTCACTGCTACTACCACTGTTGTTAGAGCCACCATAATCAGATTCAAGGTCATCTCCATAGCTATCTTCACTGTAGTCACTAGATTCATCATAATCAGATTCAGAGTCATATTCATAGTCAGCTTCACTGTGATCATAATAATAGTCATATTCATAGCCATCATCACTGCTGTGGCCATGGCCAAGCTCATAACCAATGTGACTCTCAAGTAGATCATCATCACATTCACTCTTACCATGCTTATACCCAAGTTCATAACCTCTGACATAGCCCTCTACATAGCAACTGACATATCCATGCTCATTACGGCTTTTTCCTGGTTGGTTCTGCTCCTTCATCTTACCCTTGTGATCATCATCGCTCTTAACCATGTAATCATCCCACCATGGACATGCCATTGTCTAATTAAGGAAACCAAGACGAGAAGTGAATGATAACTACTGAATAGGTATTATTGGCAAAAGATCTTTAGAGTAAAATCACAGAAATGCCAACTTGGCCAAATCATCTACTCATCTGTGCATGTCCTAGACCGTGTAATAATTAAACACTTCTGCAAAACCATGATTGTTATGCGGGCGTCAAGTGGGTTACATGCTTTTATTTCATATATTAAATTTTTACTTTAACTTTTTCTTTTTTTTTTCCATCAATATTAGTTGTTAGTTTTTTCACAATGTTACTGAGAGATATTTAAACCCCACCACTTATCCCTCTTTCCTCTCTTTAACTAGTAAACTAACTTTATAATTCTATTTTTTAAGTTAAAATTTAGATGAAAATGATGTTGCCTAGACCCAAGTTTTTGTTTTGTTATAACTCATTTTAATTTTAAATAATATAATATTTATTTTTTTAATCAAGAGAAACTTGATATTTTTATTTAACACATAATTAATCCAGTCAATTCATTTTCAAGTAAAATAGTATTTTTAGTCTTAATTCCATATTCAAGTAGTATTTTAAATCTCGATCTAACCATGATCCGGTAATCTAGCCGAGTTGAGTTACTTATTTGATCAACTATGCAATTAGACCGGTGAGAACCGGTGTAACCGAGCAGTTTTCCAGTTAGACCAGCGAACAGCCTGGTAGACTCAGACCGGTCCACGTTAATTGAAACAAGTTTTTTACTGATTCCAAACTTGTCTATGCGCCTTTTTCTTCTTTGCACAACTCAAAATTACGCGTCTTTTTCTTCTCGACACATTCCAAAGCCACTCATGCTTTCACTATGCATATTCCAATGTTACTTTACTAGGCGCATTCCAAAGCTGAAGCAATTCTCTTACAGCATGCATACACACACACACACATATATATAAGTAAATATAAATATATAAATTTATTGTTATTTTAATTTCATACTTATCGCTGCATGCTAATGACTAATTTTTATCTAATTTTTTTTGTTGATAACTTTATGAATGAATGTCAATGAATTTAAATTTTACAAAATGATATTATATAATTATATTAATCTGTTATGTAAGTTTTATGACTTTTTTAAAGAAAGATATAAAATTTTAAATATTTTTTAATATAAACTAGGTCAATTATGATTCAATGATTCGATCATGGACTGATTTAATATCTTGATCGGACGATTACCAATTCAACTTTTAAAACTATGAATTGAAGTGTGACTATGTATAAGACTGAAAAGCATTTAGCATCGATTAAAAAAAAATAACATCCATGGTAAAAGCCACTAAATGTGTGAATAAGAAAAAGCAACTTCGATCCATCATAAAAGAAATCCACAATTAGGAATCTGCAAATTTTCTATGAAAAGATATATTGAAACAATTTCTAAAACAAGTCAACCTTGACTCATAACAAGCCCCACCACGTACCTCTATTGCCCCATCCATCCGTAAATAATTATATAAGATAAAAATATGTTCTTTGTAAGTTCAATGGGCCGTACCTTGCGACCCCGAAAGAGTAACTTAGACTTCCAATTGTGTTCTTCCTGCTCCGAAATAATACGGGTGTCACATATGAAGACTCTATGATTCAAGTTAAAGCAAAAGTCATGGAATAAGAGATACAATGAATGCATATTTTAAAGTGACGAAGTTTAGGGCTTTTGTAAGTTCCTTCCTTGTCACTTCGTATTCCACGTAGAAAATCCATTGGGCCTTTGTTTGGTCCAACCCTAGTTCAGAACAAAATAAATTATTTATTAACAATTATTGTAAACATAATTTAGCTTAAATAACTTTTTTAATTCCTATAAAATAGGGTTTTTGATGTTTGTCCTTTAAAGTCTTTTTTGATTTAGTTCCTGAAAAATCTAAAAGAAATTGTTTTAGTGTGTTCTATCAAGTAACAAAGTTAATTAATAATCTAACAATAATATGAAAAAAAAATTTCAATTAATTAAAGGATATTTTCTAAATGATATCAATCAAAATAATTATTGAATTATATTTGAGTTCACAAAACCTTTTTTTCCTTACAATTGATTATGGAGAAAGTAATATTTAATTATCGCTAATTACTTAGATTTCTATATATATATGTTATATAAACTAATAGCCAGTCAACTAAATAAGCATAATAGATAAAGGTTTTTTTCAATATTTAATTAGCACACCACTAAGAACAATTATGATATGAGATGTACTTTACTTAATTTATTATTATTATAATTTAAGATATAAATGATATTCAATAATAATAATAATAATAATAATTATTTCAACTTTAATGTAATATACATGACTAAAAATAAATACATTATTTCTAAAAACATTTTATTATAAATTTAGAAGAAAAAAATTAATTATTATTATGGTACATTATTGTTTTACTGTTTTTAGGCTTACTAACCATTATGGTTCTTGAATTATTTAAAATACAATAATTTGGTGCCAAAACTTTAAAACGCTTCAATCAAGTCTTCCATTTTTTTTTAAAATGCTTTAATTACGCTCTTTCTGTCAAATTGAAACTAAGAACGTTAATATGAAAATTTGCTTTAAAACAAAATTTGTCCTACAAGATGATAAACCACTAAAACTGAATTCAAATATTAAACATGTATTTTTTATGATTGACAATTAATTTAATTAATTTATAAGCTTTTAGCTTTTCAGCTCATATGTTATCGTTTATAAGCTTTCAAGTAGTTTTAGCCAGGACTAGTGGGTGATCCAAAAAAATTTCTTGGTATGGGTAACAAATAATTTATAATATTTTCACAAAAGTAAAATATCACAAGGTACTATAAAATATATAATATCATGATAAAAGAAATTTAAAGTATTTAAGTTTCTATAAATCACAATTGTATTCTACGTATTTTCATACTTTGAATAAAGTTAATCTCCCTATTGCTAACAAATAAAATCCCCTACATTATATTAAGTTTCATCAATAATTTATATTAAAAATTTGAAAAGAGTAAATGACTATTTTTTTTTATAAAAGTCTTACTGCAATTTTGCAAAAACCACAACTTCGCAATGCTACCAATGCACCCAGGCACACAACACACATGTTCGTGAGTGAGACCATCGTGATTATGTGAACATGAATAACTAAATAAGTTTAGGAATTAAATCTAATTAGATTTAGGAAAAATGAATAAAAAAAGTGTAAGTGACTGACAAAGTGAATTAGGGTGAGAGACGATGGTGTTTGACCGTTTTGAGAATTGGGAGGGTAAGAGGGAGTGAGGGACGATTCACACTGTAATCAAATTTGTAAGATAAGTAACTAATTTAGTGTGTGAAATGTAATGTCCTTAGTTAAAATAACTAACACCAAAACACCATTAATCTTGATTTCTTTATATCAATAACACAATAAAAGAAAATTGTTCCTAAAAGAATTATACCATGGAAGTTTTGAAAAGGTATGGATTTTACTCACCTCTTGAAACAAGTAATTCAAGTTCTTTGTTATCTTTGTCTCAACATAATTTCTTCACTTTCTTCATTCTTCTCAATCCTTGAGCAATCCACTAATGTAAAGAGAGACAATTTATTTGTGTGATTCTAGGAAAATGAAATGTCTATCCTTATATTAGCATTGTACCTAATTTGAAATTATATATTTTGAGATATTTTTAACCAATCTTTCTTTGTCTCTTACTTTTATTATCTTTATTCAATCTAATATATTATTATACTAATATATTTTTAAAAATATGACAATTTAATATATTAAAACAATTTAATCTATCTTTTCCTTTATTAAAAGATATATTTTGATAATCTTTATCATGCATACGTAATTTGTATATCTAAATCACATAGCAATTATCTAATTTATGAATTTAGCTCCTCCTGAGTTTTATCTAGTGGATGCTAAATTTAGTAAATTTAACAATGCTTTCATTCTATTTTTTTTTTGTAGAAAGTAACATAGCAGGAGGTCTGGCTCAGCACGACAAGACTGTTCAGCTTAAGGAGCCAATATTGAGTCCATCTATAACGTGCATGCATGCTAAGCTCGCATCTAACGGCTTAATGCACGGTCACTTAAGCCAATTGGACTTTGCATGCAGGCCGCACATGCAGACTTAACGCACAGTTAATGTTGAAAAACATAACTACGACGTTTTGAAGATAAAAATAGGGGAAACACCGTGCAAAAGAGAGGAGACAGATAGAACAAGAGTTAGGGCACGAGAGAAGAGAGAAAACCCACTCACTTGGGGACCTCCTTCCGCCATTTTCTTTCATTCCTCTTGCTTCCTTTTTGTATTTGTAAGTCTCTCATGACAATGGGAAGCTAAACCATCCATTGTTAGGAGCTCAACAACTAAACACTTTTGATGTAATGATTCTCACTATCTATTTAATGTTATTTTGATATTATTGTTCTTTTTCCGAGTTTATTGTCATGTTGTTTGCGGTCTGATCATTCATTCACACGTCGTGTTATAGAGTTTATGCATTGGAAAATGTTTACATCCTAAGAACCTAAAAAAAACATGTAGGTAATCCATATCTAGGGATAGAATAATATTATTTAGCCTAAAGTATGCATCTTTACTCTTAATGTAAATTATTTGATCGCTCTTAAGGGATTAGGAGTGAAATTAGGTTATTTAGGTTCTTTCACATGAGGGATCATGGTTAGGGTGAGTTAGTGGATGAAGGTAATACTTGAAATAACATCAAATGATGAAAAATCTCAAACATTACATCAAAAGTAGTTTTGGTAAGCTGAACAACCAACACGTCACCTAATTCTGCATCAACCGACAATTCACCCCTCCGAGTGTTTGTATTTTATCTCTTTAATGTGCTATGCTTAAGTACCTTTATTTATGTCGAATTTTATGTTGCCACATTAGTATTAGACAAATATCAAAGTTAATTCATTTTTCGCGTAAAATTAGAAATATACAAGCTTTGAATACAATATCCTTGTGGACTCGATATTCAGACTTACCTTTTAATTACTACTTCAACAAATTGGTGCATTTGCCAAAAGTTAACAATAATTATTGGATTGTTTTTGGGATATTACATGAAACTATGTAGTGTGTAGTGTTTTTTTTGTGTTAATGTAACAATAATGAGAATTGAGTTAAATGGTTTGGACTTGAGCATGTAGTTTTTGCATTGAATATCTTATGCTTGTTTGGACTTTGGATTAAAAAAAATTCAAAGGGGAGACAATATATAATTTTTTTATGGGGACAATCTTTTTATATACAATATTAACAAATAAATAAAATCTGGTGGGGGCAATTGTCCCCACACCACATAATCTGCATCCGCCTATGCTCAGGGTCAATCCTAAGCATTGTCTAGATATGCGACAACATTGGGTCCATGACTAATAGGGTCTATTTTTTTAAAAAAAATAATTTTCCGTATTGCTTTATAAATAAATTGAAGTTGCTATTTTATTTTATGTATGCTATTTTATTCAAATAAAATGTGACAAGTGATTAAAAAAGGTTACTCTTATAGTTAGTTTTCCAAACATGTTACAATCGTTTATTCATATTTTATGAATTTTTCGTTCTATGATTTATCAACATATTAAAGAAACATAAATTAAAATTAAAATTATAAAGGAAATAAAACTAAAATTAGGTCTTTCAAAATTTATGAAATTATCTTTCTAGGATTTTTTTTTAGAGATTTATTAGGAATATTATAACTAAGAAAGTTATTTCTGGGTATACTTAAAATGTATTTGGTTATATTTTAATATTCTTAGAAATATCTTTCAAATTTTAAAAAAATTTAAATAAAAATAAATATAAATAGAAGTTACTATTTTAGAAAATAAGTTTCCTTATTTTCATGGAAATATCCCTTATTCATCCCTTCTCATGAGAATTAAAAATGTAGGAATGTGTTATAAAAATAGAAGTTACAACTTTTCCATCATTCTCGGATGTCGACAATACCCTAGCTTAATTTTCCAAAGCTTATAATAAACTTAGTTAGAAATGTAACATTTAATCCATAAAACAAATACAATCTTGTTGAAAAATTTCATCAGCTAAGATGATTTTACTAAATACCTTTTACCTATTTTCATGTCTTTTTACTTTGTTGAACACTTCTCATTTCTGGTACTCCATTTAGGGCCTCTCATGGTTTCTCACCATCTCATTGCTATTTAGAGTTAGAAGTTGTTATTAGCCCCAACACCATTGCTATTAACCCCTACAAAGTGGTTGGAACTTTTATTTTTCCTGAAAATGTTATTCCCATGTAATAATGTTTTTGTTGTAGTGCAAGAGGTGCAAATAAAATAAAAATGAAAACATATTTAATTTTCTGTTTTAGATTTTGTACACGAGAACATGTTCTATTTTACATTTTGTCCACACCCCTTGCACTACAATGAAAATGTGATTCTATGTACAAAATTTGAAATAAAATCATGTTTTCATTTCAGATTTTGTATGCGAAGACATGTTTCTACTATGTATTTGTTTCGGCTTAAAAAATACGAGAACATGATTTTGTGTACCAAATTTGAAACATTCAAAATTTTTATGCAAAATCACATTTCTGTTGTGTATTTATTGGGAAGTTGGGGTGTGAAAAAGGTGACGGGGAAGAGAGAGGGTGTGGTGGTTTGAAGTGATGGGTAAAATGGTCTTTTCAAGAGTTTTAAAAGTTGGTAAGAGTCAATAACAATTCTTGTAGGGGCCAAGGGAAAGAGAGTGTGTGTGATAGTTTGAACTAATGGGTAAAATGGTCTTTTCCACAGGGTTATTGTCGAGTTGATAAGTGGATATGTCAAAATTAAAATATTAAGAAAAAATAAATAATAAATATATTTTAATTAATTTTATCTTTTATAAATATTAAAAAGTTGAATATATTACTTATATTTTGAATAATAATTTATTTAGACAAAAAATAAACTAGTTAAAAAGTTAATAAATATGTATAAAGTACCAAAATAATATATTAAATTATATTTTTTAATAAAAAATGAATTGACATGTTGGTCCATCCCACTTTTCTCTCAACCTATTTTTTAGTAGATAAAAATAGGACAGATTAAAAATGTCAATCCAACGAGCCAGAAAAAATATCAACTCCTAACAGGTCGAACTCATTTTCTCACTCTTACTTTTTCATGGGTTTCTAAATTTGAAAGGAGTCAATAATAATTATTATAGGGACCAAGTAACAAAATCCATAGGAATGACTGGTGGACCAATGCCAAAAAGACTAGACCCAAAAAACACTCTAAAAGGTTCGGTTGAAACTAATGTAAAAGAGATTGAGCACAAAAAACCAATATATATGATTCTTGAAAGTTACTATGATAATTTAGTATTAATATCCTATATATATCATATATTTTTAATATAGTTGATCGGTTTAACAAATAGTAACTGTCAATATCAATAAAAATCAATTTCGAATACACTCTTGACATGCATTTGAGATATGATTATATGCTTTTAATATTAATTGAATGGTTTAACTTTCTAACTTTTAATCTATCATTTTCAAAATTTTAAGTTCTAACTTTTATTTTAATAGTTTTTTTAAAATAAATTATCAATAATTAATAATAATAATATAAATTATTTATCATAAATCTAAAATATGAGTTATATGTTCAAAATTATTTATTTATTTCAAATTATATTTATATTATAAATTATAAATTATAGTTATATAAAATAAATGTTATTTTATGTAATACACATTTAAAGAAGGCAACAAAATTTAAGATATGATTTTATCAAGTTA
>PYAF01000004.1:1039113-1058758 GCA_007407185.1 Glycine tomentella
TCTTTTATGATTTCAAAATAATAAGCAATAAAAATGGCTCTACTTTCTTGAAAGAAAATCAAAATTAATTGCTAACAAATTAATTTTGGAGTCAATAACCATTGACTCTTAAATATTTTATGAATAAATTTTTATAAACATTAAGTTTCTTTACTTAAAAATTATTTAAGATTTTTTTATTAATAGAAGTATACAAATTCTGATATAATTTAAAAATTAATCAGTATTTCATTACCTAACTTTATTTTTAAATATTTTTTTATTCAGATATGAGAGTTTAATTTTAATATATTGTCAGTATAAATATTTTTTCACTGTTAATGAATTAAAAATCACCTTATAAATGACATTTGAAATGACTCTTATCATGGTGTTTCTTTTAATAGATTTGGTGATTAGTGGTTGTAACTAGTTCAGGGTCTACTTTGTTCAATCAAGCTACAGGTCTGATACCCCGTGAAATGGTTTGATATTAGAATTTTAACTGGTTAGGCGTGACCCTGCTTATTCCAAAAAATCTTCTGCAACTCTGTTTTCAATTGGTTCTTTGGCTAGTGGTTCCAAGAAGAAGTTAAAAGTGTGGGGCTTTTGATTTGGAATAATGCAGTTGTGTGATAGATTTATATTCAAGAAAAAGAAGTTATTAAGAAGAGTAAGCATCCAAGGTTTACTCCTATCATAAGTAAATCTTTTCTCTCTCTGTTATATCCTTTAAAAATGAATTGGTAGGGTCTTATGGGGTTCGCAGTGTCGTGTTGACAGTAAAGCCAATTAGGCATGTATCTTAGATCCATAAATTGAAAATTTATTAATAGTGTAGTTTTTTTTTTTTTTTTTGTTATAGTAATATTGTAGATACATGAGGGATATACAATCAAAGTTACTATCATGGATAAATTGCCAGTAAATTAGAAATATTCAATAGTAATGAAATACAATTATTAATTTTTTAAATTCCAATATTCATGTAATCATTGGTCATAAAACTTTTCAAATTATCTTTTTTAATGATATATTAAAAATATTTATTTTTAACGGTAAAATTTTAACAATATTAATTTATGATTAATAATAAAATTTTAATTAAAGAAAAATCATTTTGATGATTAACTATTCTCAATATTTATACCTTAATGTTTTTTATCTCTATATATTATAAAAATTAATATTTTCAAATCATTTTTTTCACTTTTTCATATTTAATCTTTTCTCTCTTCTTTTCCTCATCTATCTATTATTTTCCTAAGACTTGAAGTGGATTGTGAAAGTGGATAACTGGTATCAAATTGTTGCAATAGAAAACATCGTCGTGTAATTTTCTCGCTTTTCATATTCTATTGTTTCACCATTTTTCTTTGTTACTTTATAATATTTCTATTTATAAATTTTATTGTTGTCTTTTTATTTTATTTTCTTTTTATACTTTTAGAATTGTGATAATATAAAATGTCAAATAAGAAATATGAACCGGTTTTGAAAAATTTTAAAAATAAAAGAGAAAACTTAAAAATTTAATTCAATCTCAGCATGATGTTCTTGATAAAATTTTTTTTTACTATTCATAAAAAGATATAGGAATAAGTACAATTGATGAAAAAAATTGAATGTTGAAAAATATTTGAATTTAAAACTTTAAGCGGTGATGGTTTTTTATTTTAATTTTAAAAAAATTAAATATTAAGCGATGATAAATTGAAAAAATATTATATTAATATTGAAAAAATATTGTATTGAAAAAACTTTATGCTCCAATAGAAGTATTTAATTATATAAAAAGATTATATTCTTTTTTAAATGCGTGCATGTTTATAGAATATTATTAACAACACTAATAATAATAGTAACAGTTGTTGAAAGAAATTTTTCAAAATTAAAATTATTTAAATCCTATAAGATCAACAATATTACAAGATATATTGAATGAGTTAATTATTTTATCTATTAAGAGTGAAATATTAGAATTATTTGATTATAAAACATTGATAAATGATTTTATAGTTAAAAAATTAGAAGATTAATAATTAATATTTCATTCAGTGTTTTTTGAAATTTTTTACCTTAGGCCCTAATTTATCTAGACACTTCCCTTTGGGTTGGTGGTAAACCATAATAAGTAAGTTAAATTACATGCGTATCGATTAAAATACAACTAAATGTCGGTTATATGATTACATGCATATTAATATCTAATTTATATAAAATCTGACATACATATATATAGTTACTACAATAATATCATGAAATTTAACAGTTATATTTATAATTCAAGAAGTTAAGGAGAGTTAAGGTCACATTTCAAAAAAAAAAAAAAAAAAAAAAAAAAAAAAAAAAAAAAAAAAAAAAAAAAAAAAAAAAAAAAAAAAAAAAAAAAGAGTTACGGTCAAAGGCATACTCCAACCATATGTAAATCCCTTTTCTCACCTCATGACATCCCTTAAAATGAAGGGGTAAGGTCTTATGGGTAGGTAGTAATTGATTGGCAACCAAGTCATGGAATGTCTTTGAACATAAGCAGGAACTAAAGTGCATGACATAATTATTTGCGAAAACTAAAAACAGCAAGCATAGGTAGCTTCACCTCAAGACAACCAATAAGTCCAAAACAAGTGACCAAATTCATTTGACCTGTGCAACCCTTTAGGATTTTGGTTTTCCACGAAGATAGTACTAATATCACCATTCAAAGTGGTCCTAAGGCTATACCTTCAAGCTCAATGTTTCTTCAATTTCTTCAGTTTCAGAGACCCTTCTTTTTCAGATCAGATATCAATCCATATCTAAGGGGTACCTACGAAGAGTAGGTGGTCTCCGCATCATCAATTGGTTTATTTCATACACGGACTTTCGGCTCCCTGTTGTTGGAGACAAAGAAGGACAATGCATGGGCCTAGCCTTAAGGAAATATATCTGTGAGTGTGAATAACCAAAGTGGTCTTAATGTCTTGCCTCGTATATCTATTTTTTCACATTGACATCCTTCATTCGTTTCAATATTGATACTAAAAGGAACATGACTACGCCGCAATCTTTGAATATTACAGGTTTATTTGTATTTTTGCCCTCAAAGTTTCATATTTTTGCAAATTTTGTCTTTACAAAAAAAATACATTTTAACTTTTTGTGAATTTTGCTACCCACCCCCCAATTTATGAAAAACCGCAATATGTTTTAATTGTGATGGTTTAAAGAAGAAATTATTATAAAATTATTTTAGTATAATGGGAATTCACATGCATATCATATTACTATTGTATAAGATTACCATTACCTCATCATTATCACCGTCATATTGGAATTAGTGGTGACATTGACTATGACAGTTATAATGATAAAGATATGATTGTCATGATGATGACAACATACAATAACAATAATGATGATTATGATGTTTGATAAGACACTCAAAAAATTTATAAACTTCTTTAATTAACATATAAGTTAGTTTGACAAAATCAAGATTGAAAAAGATAAATATATTTCAATATATATATGCATGTTAAACTCGTCTAAAAGATATTTTTTTTTAATCTAAAGTTGATTCAATGACTCTTGATGGTTCCCCTTTGTTAAAAAAAAAAAAATCCTCTTGATGGATTTTCTCTAAATATTTTTTAATGTTTAAATGTTTAAGAAGAAAAACTACATAAGCCGAAGTGTCATGATTGTCAATGTGCATTGCTATCCTCCCACTTTAAGATGCAACATTCTCGGGAAGAAAGTTTGCCAGGCACACCAATTAAACTAGGTTTCTAGAGAGTTGTTGTCAAATGCAACGAATTTGGATATAAATTGGACTCACTTTAAAATAACAACAATTGATGTAATCCTATGAAAGTGACAAAATTACAATGTTAATTGCTGAATCTTCTTCTTCTTCTTTTACATAATGATCTCTATCTTCAAAAATTATTATATACATATTTTAATGACTTGAGCTTTTAATAATGAATAATTCATCATCAATAAATAAAATATAAATAATAGTTTTGCAATCATCTTTTATTTAGTTTATTATATTTTATTGCTGAATTTAACTTACACTTAATATTATTTTTTCGTGTCTAATAATGATTGCATCAGCAACAATCTTGTGGTTTGAAATTACAATATATATGGCTAATATTTTTATGTTAATGATAAATCATTGGTGTAAATACATATTATAAAAGCAAAATAGTTCTCTCAAATTTTTGTTGGAAGAAATAAAATATACTTTAGTGATATTTATACTACAAAGTGATTAATTAGTCTGAGTGTTGACTAAGAAAAATCTTTGATATACACAAAAATTATAATAAGAATTTATTTATTAGTTACAATTATGAATTATATTAGTAAAATAATAATAATAAATAATAATAATAATTAAGTGTCTATTTACATTTTTTAAAATGGAAAATATTTCGTAAATACAAAATTGAAACAAAAAAAGTATTCTCTTTCATTTTAGAGAGTAGTTTAAAACGTGTTTACGAAAAGGATAAAACAAGTAATTGAGAGATAGAGACAATTATATACGATGTCACATACACGTCTAAATTTCACATTTCTTATAAGTAATTTGTCGATTAATGTCACAATCATTTATTAGAAGCTTCATCATTGATATTCTATGGTCGTGCTGAATAGAAGTAGAAGGAAAAGTTGCAGAATCTTTCTAAATACAAATCCATTAACTTTATTAGTCCAAGTCGCTCTTTATATGGTTCTAACCGAGAGCAAGGTCCCCAGCTAGCTACTTAACTAACATTTGCCATAATGGTAAAAAGTGAAAGTTAGAAAACCGAAGAAGCAAAGTCTCTTTTGAGTTTTTTTTTTTTTTTTTCTTTTGTTGATTCCCACACGAGCCAAGGAAACTTTACGCCATCATCAACATTCCTCATGTGGTTAGGGACAACACAATGCTCGATCACAAAATGAAGAAGAAACCAAAACCCCTTGAGACTCACTTGCATTTTTTTTCTCTATCTTTTCCCCCTTTAACTTGGAACAGAAGTTGTCTAACTCTTGACTTGAATAGATCATAGAATAGAGAATAATAAGGGTTACTTTCATGATCTCACACTATATATAAAATGGCTCGAAGCCTTTTTTTTTTTTTTTTTTAGTGATGACATTAACATTGACATGCATACATGTTAAAGAGACCATATCCCGATGCGACGCGACAAAGTGAGGGAGGAGGGTCCAGCTAAAAAATTTACTTGAGGGGAAGGGACAAAGTTTGGACCACCATGGTGATTGAATAGTCAGAGTCATGAGGTTCAGGATGGGGAATTACAAAGAAGCACACCAAAGTGTGGCACCTAAATTATGGATATCTTTTGAGATTTTGTGTCACCGATGTGAAAGGAACTAGAGGAAAACCCCCACCAGGAGAGATGGATGGACTTATCACACAATACATGAGGTGGGCTTTGGTTCTCTTAGACAAAGCTAAGGAAAGGAAAAAAAAAAGAAAAAAAAAATTAAGGTCAAATATTTTCCAAGCTTTTTTCTTGTCCCCTTTTATTACTTTCCTTTTTTTTCTATTTTTTTTGTGAGATCATGCATGCTTTAAACCTCTCTTGGGTCTACAAAAAGAGCTCTTGGTGGGGTTTTGGTTGTTAATTCATGGAACTTGTTATTTGTCCCTTCATTTTTCAACGCCTTTATGCACCACAAGTCCTCCGGGCATGAGAGCAATTTCCAATGTGGGATATGGTGGTTGAGCTCATCTCTTCCTCCAACTTCAGTCACAATGATCTTGCAATTACTCTCATCCTTGGACTCAGCACCCATGTTGTGCACAAATTGGCACAAGGCCCTCACTAGCTTCCCTGAAAATGGCCCTTCATGGTGCACCCCATACATGAAATAGAACCCAAATGGGTTGAAGAAATCAGGTATGGTTGGCAATTTCAAACATGGGAAGATCTTATCAATCAACCACCAACTCTTGGTGCATACCAAGCAAGAAAAAGGTGCTTTCCCTAGCCTTAACTTGAATATCTGCCCACTATTCCATACACTAAGCATAGCCCAACTATTTGGTACTTGTCCATCTGACCCAAAATCACCCCAAGCAATATCACCTTTGAAATATGCCACCCATGTCCCCAAACTTAGCTTGTTCCTTAGTATATTCCCTATGTCATTAGGGAAGAACTCTGTGGAGCCCATGAATCTTCTATAGAGGTACTCAGCTTGGTCAACCTTCAACCTTGCTATCTCAATGTTGGGTGATATTTGAAAACAATGATGGTTCACAGGGTTGACAAGAATAGCTGGAGTCCTGAACTTGGTGTAGCCAAACTTGTCCATGAAGAGACTCACTGAGGCATGGTTGTCTTTCTCTGTTGCCATGTATGCATAGTCCACATCTTTTGAAGTGAACCATTCTTCTAGTGTTCTCACAAGGCTTGAGCCAATCCCTTTTCTCCTGTGGTGAGGTGATACCCTTAGGCCAAGGACATACCCCACCTTTGCCAAATCCTTTGGAGGGTGGCCATGAACCGTGACCACTTTTATAGACCCTTGAATGACACCAACCAATTCATTGTCCAACTCTGCCACCTACCACCAAATTAGTGGTGGACATGATGATCAAACAAGAAGAATAAGAAGCATAAGAAGAAGAGAAAGAAAGACATAGAAGATTATGATTAACTTGTGGTGCATGTACTACAAGGTTTTAAATAATGTTTCACGACCGTGATTTGGGTAACATCAAGATTTTTTAAATTGTGTACGATCGCAATTGAAATTGTATTGATTGCATTTGTCCGCGATAGATACTTAAAACCTTGCATATACATAATGAGAAGAAAAAAGCCATGAAGTTAGTGCCTTATAGTGGCATATAGTAATTGTGTGTGAATCACTTACCAGCATCATGTACATGGGACTGTTCCGGATCCTACAAATGGGGTCACCCATAGTGTCTGTGAAGAGAAACACGCTTTCTGATGGCCCTACCTCGCATCTTCTCTCAAGATCTTCCACTTGAGCCCTATCAGATTGCCCCTCATAGCTTCTGATTCTGAACTTGTTGAATTCCATACCCCAAAAGAGAGATTTAGCTAGAAGGAATGACACTTACAAGGAGCTAGTAGTAGTGTTTGATGTGTGAGTGATGATGATGGAGTGAAATAAAAGTAAAAGGGAATTGCTCAAAGCTTAAGAAGGTACACAAAATGATACAAATAGCAAGACATGGTGCAACCAAGGAGAAGTAACACAAGTACTACAACAAGAATGGTTTGGCATAGACTTCATTATGATAATGATTTTATATGCAGGGGATAGAAAGAAAAACAAAACACACAAAAAAAAAAAGGAGGTGGGAAGAGAGAGAAAGAGGTGGTAGAAATAGAAAGAGAGAGATTGGAACTTGGTTGGGAGAATGTTCTTTATCAGAATCATCAAATAACCTAGGCTTCAATAATAATAGTAGACAAAAGTTAGATTAATAATGAAATGTGTTTTTTGTCTCTAGCTTTTTGTGTCCACTCTTCGTATATATATAGGTTAAGGTAATGTTTTTCTTATATATATATATATATATATATATATATATATATATAATGAAATTTTTTCACATAACCTTGTTTTTATTATTGACACTTTTTTTTATCCCTCTTCATTATACTTATATTTGTAATTATTTATTATCCCTTAAATTGAGTTTGCGTGAGGCTTGAATTATGTCAAACAATCATTTTCCAATTTCCATATAGGTTAGTTAATGAATACTACATTATATATTCATATCTCTACGTATCTATGTTTTTTGTGTGTATCCACGTTAGGTTAACCTCAGGCTCACGCACGCCCCACGGTGCACGCCTATGGATTTGTGATTTCGTATTACGCTGACGCTGATTCGTTAGTCAATTTAATTGATTACGAAACTATACAACAAATATGGTCTATCCTATTATAAAGATAAACTAATTTTTTATCTTACAAAAATTACGCTTTTAAAGATTAATAGAGTTATATTTTAATTTAATTTGTATAAGCCTTTTAATGATTTTTTTGTGATTAATATCGTCAGATTTTAGCTTAAAACCTTTTATATCCATTAGGAATTAAAAAAAATAACATGAAGATATGAAGTTTCAAAATAAGTATAACTAAAATGTTATTTTTATGTATGGAAAAAATATTTGTTAAGAAAATTAACTCTACTATATTGTAAATGTTATTGACATGAAGAAAATTATCTCATAAAGTATACCTCTACCCCTAGACAAAAATAAATAGCAGGATGTTTCATATTAGTTATAAAATAAATGACATTAATATGAAGGAACATAAATAAACTTATAAAATAATGAAAATTTTCTATTTCTTAAGGAATAAAATATAATTTATTCCCTAAAAAAAATCAATTGAATACGAGCTTGCTGAATATTTTGCAGAGGGCATTGCAACATATGCTAGATAAATAAAAAGACAACGAATCTTCTTCTAGTTATTGAGATTGTAAGTGTTGGTTATTTTAATTCTAATTATACAAAATATATTCTTTAGTCACTAATTTTACAAAAAAAAAAATATTATAAATTTTATGTTTTATTGTTATTTTACATAAAAAAGTTTAACGTTAATAACTTTTTATCAAATTAAAGATAAAATATATAACAATCGATCAAATATTAGAATAAAAGTTTACCATGATCAAAGACTACATATAATATGATAGGCCATAAATCAATGATGTGAAGTTATTTTAGTTTAATCAATAATTTAGTTTTTTATATATCAATAATTTTAAATTTGAGTATTAAATATCTAATTATGTTAAATATGTTAAAAAAATAGTTTATATTAGTCTTTATGATTCCAACATGATCATGAGAAAATATATGTAATTTATAAATTAAAAAAAGAGACTGTATATAAACTGTAAAACGCCTGACTGCAAATCTGCAATTTTAAACTTGATCCGTACAAGTCGGCAGACCATTAAATATCTTTCAGAAATGAGAATCTAATCATGAATTAACCATATTTAACAAGACCTATTCATGAATTATTTAATCATTAATCAATCCTATTCAAATGAGAAGAACTAGCTAGTCCATCAAAACCTAATTAAACATTTGAGATCGCATATTGGTGGGTTACGTGTTCACCGTACAAAGCGGTGTGTTAACTAAAGAAACATAATTTAAGTGCAAGGGTTCATTAATTTATTCATTAGACATGATGGGATTAATTTAATGGGATGTTGTTAATTTAATTAATTAATTTAATTAGGCTTTAGTTAACCTTTTGGGATTGGCGAATGTCCTTGTCGGATTAACAATGCAACACTGGAGGCTTTTCCCATTTTGCAGTGTATTTTATTTGAGATATGTTTCTGTCTGTGTTGTGTGGCCGTGGGTGGCCCCTGTCTTTAGACATTAGATTCGAAAGTGAAAGTTAAACCCCACTAAACCCATGCTTTGCTTTTGGCTAATTATGAATTTTAAAATTATTGAAAAGGTTGCCCTAAATTAATCCTAATGAAGTGCATATCTGTCACCATGAACCAAGAGTCACTCCGTTGAACATAAAAAATAACTTTAGGGAAAACCTCATCTCGGTTGGGGGCATGGCCAATTTTCAAAATAATAGGTCTCGTGAATATAAATCTTTAGAAAGTGAAAACTCGATGAGTTATGCTCAAAACGCTAAACTCCACACTTGATTTAAAAGTAAACTAGAAATATTATGTTTATTCTTAATATATATATATATATATATATGTATATTGATCTCTCAAATATTAAAAATCATGCTAAATAATTCTCAAATATTAAAAAATTCTTAAAAATAACCACTAAACCTACTTAAATACATTAACTTAAAGATTAAAGGTGTGTTTGAATACAGGTTAAAACATTTTGTAAATCCAACAAGTTTTTGCAGTCAGATTTGATGTCTAGAAACGTGGGTAGCATATGATAAAATGATTATATAAATATACACTAAATTGATGATATTCGATAGTATTATTTAAAAGATTATTATATAATTTTATTATTTTGGGAACTGTTTAAGAGAGTAATATTTGAAAGATGAAATTGGTCGTTTATTATTAAAAAAGTCTAATATAATTGATAAATAATTATGTTTCTTAAATATGTTTTCAATAGTTTGATATGTGATCATGTGTTTGAGGAAAATTTGTTGAGAGAAGCAAAATTTAATTCAATGATCACCCCACTTTAAAAGAACTTTAGTCTCTTATTATCGGTAGATAGATATCTTGGTGGAAGAAATAAATTGGTGGTTTACTGAATAAACGGATTTTTCTTATGCCGCCAAAGAAAAAAATTACCGCTTAAATAGGAGGTTCTTTGTCATGCGTGATATAGTGTAAACACTGTTACACTGTGATGATTAATTGACCCAAACCCTGTGCTACTTTTTCTGACACGTTCTTACTGCTTCAGACTAGTGTGCTCGTATTTTTGTTTCTCACAATCTTGCTCCTGAATGAATAAGCTGATTTCTTTTGTTACAACAGTATCTATTAGTAGATAAACTTCGGCATAGTAAATTATTGGTATTTGAACTAATAATTAAGAAAGTTTTAAAGCCCAAATGGCCAAATCTCATATTTAAAAACAAATAAAGTTTATTTTAATTCAAATGGACAATCTAATACCAGTTCAACCCATTTGAGGACCTTGCTTTTAACAGTTTCGCTAGCTTGTAGCCTATTTGACAGATCTCACCAAGATTGGGATGATGAAGATTAAAATTATATTTCCTCCATATCTTATGCTTTGATTTTTCCATCTAAAATATTATAATAATCTTCCACCTTAAAATAATAATAATAATAGAAAACCAGCGCAGTTAAGCAATTCAAATTTGCACGTTGAAAGTAGATATCAATTGCTGAAAAAAGTGCGTGTAGCTGTTTTCTATTGCAATGATTAGTAAATTTGGAATATTTATGGCCTCTTGTTTGATGAAATAATGAAAGTGTAATTATAACTTACCATTACTTTTTCTCCCATCTTACTTTTATTTTATTTCTTCTTTTATCTCTGATTATCATCATATCAATCTTTTGCATCTATCATTTTCTCTCCACCTCTCTCTGTATGTCAATACACTCCAAAAATAAGTGTACATTGATCATTATTGACAAGTAAAACACAAAATAACTATCACCTAGACAGTTTTCTTGACACATTCATTATTCCTTCTTCCGGTGACCTCTACTGTATCTCATCTTTTTGAGATTGGTCAGAACTCAGAAGGTAAGGAATGTTAATAGTTACCGAACCCAAGAACAACTTTGCTCAGGAAAGGACAGTATTCCAACCAAAAGCTGGACTATAGTGCCTCATTTACTTGATGAATCTGTACTTATAATTATGGTTGAAAAACAGAAAGTAAACGTTGAACCCAGGTTATAAAATAATTTTTAGTTTTATTAATGTGGATTATATACTTATATTAGGATAGATAACTTATTTTTTACCACAATTTTATTTGAACCAAGTAGAATTATTATGGACAACAAAATTATCCATAACTTTCATTTTAATTTTATTAAAGTTATTAAGTTAAAATAAAATTTTGAATTTTATAAATATAGTTTGCTTTAAATTTAGTTTTTATTTTATATATATATATATATATATAAACATCTAAAATTTTGGTTACTATATATACAAAATGGCGCCTGAACATTTATTTATTTATTTAAAAATGTATTTATAATACTTACTAAAAAATCAACATCTCGTTAATCCAAAGTGAAATTACACTAGGATCTCTTAACATCTCGTCTTGTACACTCTACCTTTATAATAAACAAAATGCGGAAGAAAAAAGGGGGAAGAAAATAAAATATGTTCTAGATTCTTAGTACAACCAATCTACAACTTCTTATAAAAAATTGCAAATGCATGACATCAATATTTTCAGATCAGTTGTAACAAGAATTAATATAGAAAATATTCTCTAGATCAGTGTTTTTTACAAACGATTTAGAAAGCCTTGTAAAAAATTTCAAAGGATGTAAACATTTCATACTATTGCTAAAGAATTTATCTAAAAAATACTTTTTACCTCAATTTTTAGTAAAACTAATAACCTAGAAATATTTTCCAGATCGGTCCTAAAATAATTCATTTAGAATGTTTATTTTAATGTTATAAAATGTTGTCCCCCTACATATTACATCAATTTTCAAAAATAATGTATATTTTCGATGTAAAAAAATAATATTTTGTATTAACGATTCTTAATTTATTACAAATAACATGCAATGCAAATGCATATGGCTATAACAATTGCGTCAATTGGTATGTCAGTATATTATATATTGTTACTTATATTTACTTATATATTGTTACGGGAATTTCCCTTGACCTAAGATAAAAGTCTCATTTATCTTATTAATTCAAATATTTAAATTTCTCAACAACTCAATATCTTAACTATCAAAGGATAGAAGATATAACAAATATCACAACAGAAAGATATGACAAATATTATAACCACCACTTCTCAGTTATTCAGATAACCGAAGATCCTGACCAAAGATAGTGGGCTTTAACCACCACTCCACCAGAGTCCAGGTTAGTATCCTATAAATAGAGTATCATCCATGAATAAAGGTACATACATTCTGACTCTCTCTTTTCCATTTACACTGAGCACACATCGCACGCCATTCGTGTTGTGTATTTCAGCAGTGATCTTCTTCTTCCTTAAGGTGCTTCAATATCATAAGCATTTTGAGATAGAGAGAGAGAAACCGATCCCAAATTAATTATCCAACACCCTTGTTGGACATCTCTGTTCATCTTGAGCAGAACATCATCCAAGGATGTCGGGGTGATATCGGATAGTGAGTCTGAGGAGGAAGAAAGGGATACAATGGAAGAATCCCTTGGAAGATTTTGGATATAATGAACCCTAGGATTAGGAACGTCAGAAGTCCTCAAATCAGGAGAACACATAGGTTGAGATTGGGGGTTAGTAGCATGTTGGGGTTTGGCGACATTTTTGATAGATGGTTTAGGAGTTTTGGATTTTTTGGAAGACGAAGAACCTCCGGTATAACCACGTAGGAGGTCTTTTTCTCTTTCTTCTTCTGAGAGAGGAAGGCCAAAAAGCCATCACCCAACCTTGGGGGTGACGGTTTTCCGCAATCGCTCCTCCTCTTCAGGGGTAAGTTTAATGGTGAAACAGAAAGTCACCCACCAGAATGCAAGAATGTAGGTGTAGAAGAAAAGAGATGAAAAGCTCAAGAATACCACCCAGAAACCCAGAAACTCAAGAATACTATCTAGAAATTAGGGAATAAGAATATTTTGAAAAGAAGAATGAAGATACATGATTGGAATAAATTAAAAGACGAGTGCTATTGAAATCATAAAATAGAAGAGAAAGAAAAAGGTACATCGTTTGTGTGAGTATTCTGAAGAACTGGAAGAGGACGAATAACAAAGAGGGGAATGCAAGAAAGATTGCAGAGAGAGTGAAAGATACAATGCTTGCGACAGGGTGGGATATGAAAGAAACAACTCTAATGACAGCCGGCAATATTGAAACGTCAGGAATGGTAAAACACAGTGTGAAATTGGGGGCAAAATAGGAAAGGGAGATTCATGTAATGATTAAAGCATGAACTGAAGAGACGTCTATCTTAATGTGTGGACTGTAGATACAGGTCATCAGTGGTGATGTGTCATTGCAAGTTTACTTGCTCTGGATGTAAGGTCAAGAGCAAGTTATCTGGATAAATTACGAAATAACCCGGTTTTAGATGAGAAGTTATATCTCAGTTGTACTTATCACAAAGTACCTCAGAAAAAGTAAATCCATAACCGAGGTATGTGATATAGATACATCCTGGTCATTAAGAGTGCTTCATAACCGTTCATAACTGGGCTGGGGGACAACTGTTATGGAAATAATAGTTGGGCTTAGTTATAAGACCCAATAACAAATAACGAATGTTTGCCCCTCAATCAGAATATATGATCGTGATTCATGACCAATTCAAAGATTGTGGTTCCAATAGTTAAGATCGTGTCCGATATTGATATTTCCGGATACAGCCTACGATCAGTTGAGAGGTATATGATCTATGAATAAGGGGAGGTTACAGTAAAAAGACATACACATTCTGACTCTCTCTTTTCCATTCACACAACACACACTGCACGTCATTCGTGTTGTGTATTCCTGTAGTGATCTTCTTCTTCCTTGAGGTGCTTCAACACTATAAGCATCTTGAGAGAGAGAGAGTCTAATCCCATATTAATTATCCAACAATCTTTGATGGACATTTCTGTTCTCTTTGAGCAGAAAAAAAAAAAAATATATATATATATATATATATATATTGTGATTTGAGGTATTGGGTATCAATTTAAAAAAAAAAAACTTAATAATATTGATATAGAAACTTATATATAATTTTTAAAATTTCTCACTAAAATTTTATTAACACGTTTAGTCATGAAATATGAAAAATTTTGTGAGTGAACTTATTTTTAATCCTCTTAAGTCTAAACTTAATTATATAAATGTCATTACTTTCATATTTCAAAGAAATTTTTTACTATGCAGTTCTTCAATAATAGAAAAAGATATAAAATTCAGTTTTCTATTTACAAATTATGGCATTAAATGACCGAGTTGACATTGTTTTCAATAATAAAAGGAGTAGTTGAATATTTATAGGGTCTAACTTCGTTCATTGAGTAAGATATGTGAGTTGTTGTGAATTGTGATGTTTGTATTTGATTTTCACTCATTAAAAAAAAAAGTATTTGGATAGATATCAATCTCATATTGTTTAGGAAATGAATTATTGTCAAATGATAAAAAAACAAAATCTGTCATTTTATTTTATTAAAATGCTAAATGAATGTCAAAATTCTTTAAAGAATCATGGTAATAACATTTGTATCTTTTGAATGATTGAAATAGTTCACTTATATAAAATTATACATGTCCCATTATACATGTTGGCTTAGTGGTGTAATAACAATAGTTCAAATCCTAAAATGATCATTTTATAGACAATTTTTTTTTTCTAACTACCACTTCGATTTCAATTTGAATAAGAATTGCTTCTATTAACAAAAAAAGAGCGTTGGCTGATTGATACCCTCCGACACTTGTCCTATTTACAAGCAATGGGTGATGTAAGATATGAAGTGGCGTGTAATTAGGGCTGAAAAACAATTAATTCAATTCGAGAGAAATAGTTTAATCCAAAATTTAATTTAAATTAGCACCCACATGATTGGTACATAACTTATTCATTAAACATGTGATCTGTCTTAATTGAGAATTGGATAAATAATTAAGGAAAAAAAAAAGAATCTAATTGCTCTGGAACAATTAGGAGATTTTTTAGAAGAAATATGGAGTTTTGCTTTTGGTGACAACATGCTATGGGGTGGTGGTCCCACTTATGGGATCAAATCAATACGTTCTAAGACAAAAATATTTGAATCTCATCGATCTCATAAGTATTATACCAAATCTCATCAATCGAATTGCTTTTTCGAGAAATACGAGACATCTAAGTCATGGTCAAGGTCGGTCAGTGAGACGATGGGGGATAAGCTTCATCGTCAAGAGGGAAACAGCCCGGATCACCAGCTAAGGCCCCTAAATGACCTGCCAAATCACTCATGTTATGATCTTCTACATCCTAGGTCTTTCTGTTCCTTCATCTGGCTTATGTTCTTCATGTGGCATTCATAATGAATGACTCTCTTTTTTCCTCGTGGGCAGGAAGCACACCAGCAACGTGCGTTGCGTGATTCTATTGTGTTTTTTGCACTTGACTGGGTGGACAGTTGACCGGAAGAGAACTTTGATTCTCCCAGCCAGCAGGGATTTCTGACCACATTTTCCATAGGACCCTCTTATCTCTTCCTTTTTCGAGCTAGGCTTGTGGAAGAAGAGACCGAGAAGAAAATATCAGAAACAACTGGTTTTATTACGGGACAGCTCATAATGTTCATATCGATCTATTATGCACCTTTGCATTTAGCATTGGGTTTCTCAAAACACCAAATATATTCAATTATAATTCAAATTCATTTTTATGTAATTAATATAATACAAAAGAAATATAGGTTTTGTATTGTGCATAGGATATCTTTTTTATTTTCATTTATTCGTGAAAACTATCTATAAAAAATTAGATAGAATAGCTTCAACCTTGTCAGTCGAAAATGAAAAAATAAAATCTGGATAAATGCCAATACTTATTATGGGTACAAAATGAGCCACTTCAAAAAGGTTCATTGCTCCGGCCTAGAATACTATTAATCCAACATGGGCTACATGGGCTCCTAGTAGTTTGCCAGATAAGTTGATAAGTCGGACATTCCCAGCCCACCAAGCGAAATCGGTAGTTTCCTGGTCACGATCAGTTAAAGCTAAAGTTTCATTAAAGAGCGTTTCCACGTGGTAGAACATCCTCAGGGAATATAAGGTTTTCATGAGGCTAATCTTGAGTCGTCATGCACGCACGCTAAAAAATCTTGTTTTTTTGAACATGAAGAAATAAAGAAACCATTGCAATTGTCAGAAATACTAGGCCTACTAGAGGAACAAAAATGGAAGGAAAGTATATCATAAAATGGGTACCTTGATTTACTATTTGTACCTAATATATTATTGATTTTATTCTTGACTCATACATATAAAAAAATTTATTAAAAGAGGTTAACCCATTAAATGAATTTCAATAATTAGGGGGATTAATTCTTAGTTTTCGGCCAATGGATACTTGGTTAAAAAAAATTAAAATTGGATTTTGGAATGAATTACTTTGTAATTAAAATTCAATTAGTTTTAAGATCACGATTTTTCAATTCAATCACTAGTATGAACTTGATGAGTTAAAAGTTTGTTATATAAATTGATTTTAATTTTTTTTAGTCACTTTGATGTATCGAATTGAAATTATAGTTTAAAATACAGTTTTATTTCAATTTCTTCTAAAATAAAATTAATTTTAAACCATAATTCTTTTATTTGGGTTATGTAATGAATTAGAGCACAAAATTATAATTTTAAGCTGAATTTAAGTTTCCTTTCAATATTATTAATTAGGGGTTGTTATGAGTGAGTTACAGGAAATTAATGTGAATAAAGAAAAAAATTATCTATAAGTGACTGTCATAATGGTTGAGAAGAAGTGAAGAAGGGTGTCTAAAAATAGGATTGGTAATGAAGGGAATGAAGTGGTGACAACAATTATAATAGAGATAATGAGAGTGATGGTGGTGCCAATATTAGTTATTCATGTGTCGGGATGAGTTAGAAATTGTGAGTCAAATAATAAACACTATAAATATGAAATAAAAAATTAATTATATTATAATTTCATATAATTAAATCTTTAATTTTTATTTCTATATACAAAAAGAAAAGTTTCAAACGTTCCAATTAAAATTTCAAATCTAATTTTAATTTCAAATCTCAACATCTCATTTTCATATTTGGTAAAAACAAAATAATATCTTATTTTCATATCATGTTCATTTTATTCTATTCCATTTCTTTTATTAAAAGTGAATAAATATTGAAGAGTCAATGTCCTGTTGCCGTGAGCCGTGAGGTGTATATTAATGACAGGTGAGGAATATTGTCAAGAGATATTAATACTCCTCGCAGCATATTTAACTAAATATTTTAGGTTCTTCTTTATTTTTGGAAATTTTGATACCCGCATGCATATGATTTTCTTGTCGAATATATACCTGCTTTGACCCAAGATTCAGAGTGTACTAGACCTCACAATTAATTCGTGAGACATTTTTTTTCTAGAAGATAAAAATAAAATTAAAATAAGTCATGCGGAATTATGGAAGATTATTTTATTTGTGTAAGCAATATTTTCTTTTACTAATTGTTTATATACACTCACAATGCACAGGGAAAAATGGACGGGGATAATTGAGAAGCTATTTTGGTAGTCTGTTTTCTCTACTGTGTTAATTAATTTCAGCAAAACAATCGCAGAGTTACATTATCACAAAGACAAAATGGTTCCAGGTGTGCATGAAGTTCATTTTGCATGCACCTTGTACAAAATAGACTAGAGTGGACCACAAATTAGAATATGTTTCAAATTCAATGCAATAAAACAATTAATTGTGAAACATGATTAATATTTTGACACTGAATAAATAATAAACAAACTAATAATACTAAGAAGTTTATAAACTTATAAATTCTGTAGTCATACTTCCCAAAATTTGTCATCAAACCTACATTATATTAGAAGTATAATATTATTTTCTATTTTAAATACAATATATTAAAAAATATGTGAGTATGAAACATGATAAATATATAAAAAAAAAATCCAAAACTCACATCCATTTGTATGATCTTTTTATAAATAAATACCAATATTTAAATCAAATATATTTAATAGATAATTTCCAGACTTCATCACAAATGTTTTTTTTGCTAGTACATTCGATTTAAATCAAATTATAATTAGTCCTAATTAATTATTAAAAAAATGTTCATAAGTTCTTATTTTCATTTTACCTTACCAAAGCTGATCTTCTCCGTTTTAATAGTTGGTTTCCCTTCTTCAAGCAACTAATAATTAAGAGTAGATTTTACCGCCGCAAATTTGCATGAAAGATGTCAACACTCGTTTATAACATTTGCATATATGGAACTAGATAATCCAAAAATGGCACCACCAAATGATCGACATGGATTCCCTATTTTCGTAAGGATCTTGGTAATTAATGTTCTAACGATATTTATTAACAAATTAAAAGAGTTTTTTAATGTATAAATTAAAAGAGATTGAAAAACGAAATCATTAGGAGAAAGTAGTGACATGTCTAACCTATGTATGTTATTTCAAATTAGCACTTGTTATCATGTACATTGTTTTTCAGATATACAATATTTTGTAATTTTGTGTATTACATATGTTATTTAATTATTAGATTAAATTTTAGATTAATGAAAGTAGTGACATGTCTAACAAAAGTGTACATGTGACTAATGTTAATAGGATTACATCACCATTTTTATTAAATTTCAGAGATAGTTATTAAATGAGAAGTGAGATCCAAAAAAAATTATGATTTTTAATAAATTTTAAATAATAATATAAAGTATGTTTAAAAGAATGTATTAAAGAGTGTGTTAATTACTCACATTTCTCTTTTATTAATGCTGTCTTGCCTCTAGGGATTAAAAATGAATTTTTTGAAATTGTAAGGATTAACATTTGTTTTTCAATTTGGGGGGAAAATGGCTCTTTCCCATATTTCAGAGATTAAAAATACAATTAAATTTTTCTATATGTAGAAATTGAATACAAGTATCCAAGATTTATCATAATTATTCACTCATTTCAACCAATTGAGTTATCTCCTTAGTAAATATAATTAAACCTTTGTTAAATTCAAACTATTTTAAAGAAAAAAAATCCGCAAACTTAATGTGTAATAAGAATTTGTTCAAAAACTTTTTTAAAAATTTAAAAAATCAAATATAAACAATTATGCTTCATTGATTTTGAACCATAATGTATTAATTTGAAGATATCTTAGATTTACTTACATAAAAACTATGAATCATAACTAATGTTTGAATCAAAAGGACTATAAACATAATAAAAATCATATGAAAT
>PYAF01000004.1:1058858-1086481 GCA_007407185.1 Glycine tomentella
TTAAACGAGCAATAAAAAAAATTTGATATTAGATTTTTTAATTTTCTTGTAAGACTCATTTTTTACATGATTTTCATCTTGTTTATGCAATTTTTTATTTGAACATCAGTTAGGTTATATAATTTTTACATAGGTGAATATAATGAGACAAATTTATGATTTTAAATCAATAAAAAAATCAAAATCTTGTTCTAAATTTCTCACAAAAAAAATCTTGTTTTCGAAGAAAAATATTGATCCAAACTTAAAGATAAGACTAAGATGAATCTTTTATAAGGTGACTGTATTTGGTCGTTTGAAAAAGAAAATAATAGAGGAGAATTAACAAACATATTTGGACTAAATTATATAAAAAGAGGTGTGGAATTCACACTATTTGAAAATTTATTCATAAATAGTACTTACTTTTCCATGATTAAACATACTTTAAAATCATTTTTTTTATATAAAAAAAATAAGTGTGTTTTAGCGAAATAAAAAATACGTGCATAAGTGCAAAACCCTAATTTTTTTATTATATACACACACACACGAATGATTATGATTGCACAAACTCACGCTCCAATATGGACATCAATTAGAACCAACGCAAGTATTGGATGGTGGCGGCTTTGCCTTAGTACCTTTTTGCATATAAAAAAACAAAAGGTTAAGAATTCAGATACACATCAAAGCCAACTCTCATTAGCTCACAAATCAACGTCACACTTGCAGGGGCAGGGAGATACTTTATATATTAATTAATATTAATATGTTAGTAAGTAATTATTAATATATTAATACAATAATGCCTAATCTATATGCACATTACGGTTCTGCACAAATATGCAATCATTTTTCTCTCCCTGAATGTGAATTTATTCTTTAATTTCTTTCCAACTTCTCAGTAAACTAAGTTAATTAGTTTTTCTATAATAACTTAAAAACCTACAACTAAAAGCATCCATCATTAGCTTAATTGCCTAATTGAAAAGACGATCATTAGTTTTACTTGATGTGTTTTGTCTCATTAGCCAATTTAGTCAAATAACACCAAGAACAACAGAACACAAGTCTGCAACTACATATTTTAATTCGTTCACACGTAACGTCATCTAAGAATTAGAAAGAATCTTAAGCCAAAAATTTATTTAAATGTTACATTATATAAACACATTTAAATAGGCTAAAACTTTTTTTTTCATTTAATAACCTAAAGAAAATTATCATGTTCTGCAAAAAAAAATTAATTTATATATATCAGATTCATTTATTATTCAGTGTAATTTTTCTTACCATGCATAAACATTGTAAAAGAACCATCTTATATTACTAAGTTCAGTAGGTCTTTTAAAAGGTACAAATTTAACTTATGTATTTAATAAATTAAAAATAAATTAGATTATAAGTTTCTAATAAGTAATCTGATATTACCTGCTGTTTGAATCTAATAGTTTAATATATAAAAATTGCTTGGATAGATTGTGAAAAGGTTTTTATACAACTTTAAACTCAAAGATTTAAAATCGTAATTTCTAATGTTTATTTTTTCTTTTAGAGGAAGATAACTCTTTATATTATTATCAACAAATATTTTATATACCAGATATGGCGACACATCCTCTTTTTGCAACTCAAAATAAACTAACAAAATCCCTATGAATTGTGTATCTATAAATCTTCTGACTCTAAATATATATATATATATATATATATATATATATATAGTCTGAATGATTTTAAAATTACACGAGTGAAGTGTTTTCTTAAATAGAATGGATTCTGACATATATGCCAAATTAATGAAATACATACAAATAATGAATTTTGTTGTGCCTAACGACATGTAGGGGTTGTCTTGCCCTTTTCTTCTATGTGGGTAGTACTCCTTCTACGTTTTAATGAATTTTGCTAATAAGAAAGTACACTTAAACACAAAAAGTATGAGATATCTTAATTCGATAATAATAAATAAGATAAATAATCATTTTTCTTCTTGAAATTGTGTGGTGTTGACAAATTTGTCACTGAAAAATGAAAATACAAAAATTAATCATCAAAAATATAAAACATTAGACAAATTCATCTCAATGTAACTTTCATCTGTTAACATTACGGAATTCACCTAGTAACACACAAGAACAAAAATGTCATGAAATAATTGTTAATGTGAACATAGGGACTAATTTGTCGGTAAGAATTTTTTTTATCCCTTCTCCCTTTGACCGTTAGACTTGCAACAACTACTTCTTCCTCCATCTTATATATTATTCTCCATGAATGAAGAACTGAGCTTTTTATTCTTCCCCCTTCTTCGTCCTCGGGTGTTTCTTTTTTTTTTTTTTTATCTCACCTCCATTCATTTAAGTTACTCACAAATATGTTCCAGAATTAAATTATTCATTAACATTTTTGTCCTTCAAAGATATATCTTATTGACAAATATATCCACGATTATAACTATTTTGATTAATTAAACTCTCAATTGCATTGTAGAGATTAACTTTGAATTTGACAATAACATTGAAAGGCAAAAGTCATGACTAAGGAAGTATAATAAGCATAATAATTGCTACAGAGTTCTGAAATTTATACTATGACAATACTATAAATCCTTACAAAGATAACTTGAACAACAAATGACAACCATATTTGTCAATAAATTGTGTCTTTGAAGGACGAAAATGTCAACAAGTTGTTTAATTTAGGGATATATTTGTCAGTAATTTAAATGAATGGATGTGAGATAAAAACATAAGAAACACCAGAAGAGAGAAAAGAGGAAGAAAGAACAAGAAGCTCATGGAGAATAATATATAAGATGGAGGAATAAGAAGTATTCATTACAAGTCTAATGGTCAAAAGGAGAAGCTGACAAATTAGTCCTTATATCCATGTGAGCAATTATTTTGTGATATTTAAGTCTGTGCATGTCACGTAGGCAAATTTCATAATGTTAATGGATGCAAGTTATCAATGAGACAAATGTGTCGCACTTTTTACACTTTTAGAGACTAATTTTTATATTTTTCATCTTCGATGGACAAATTTATCAGCGCCACATATTTTCAAGGACAAAAATAATTATTTACCTAATAAATCCATTTTTTTTCCTTCCATTTTTTTCCTTCCATTTTTTTCATTTCATTTGTTTCCTTATTTTCCTTTCTTTTCTATCATATAACTTATGAGATATGTTAGTTTCTTTCTCTTTCAAAATAAAGTGCACTATTTCTATTTCCCTTCTTGATTATACGGTGTAGTGCCTTTTCTTATTTTAAACATGTATACAACCTATTGCTGCCATATATGCCTGAAATAATATATAATTAAATCATTAGGAGTTTGATTTCTTTTTTGTCTCCATAAGATAGTTGAGATACATAGTGTAGTGCACTTTAAGTTAATCAAATTCTTTTTGAATACTACTCCAATTGGTTCAAGATTATTTAGCTTCTTTTTTAATTAATTAACTCATTAGTTAAAGGAAAAGACTTGCATACAATTCCATAAATGTTGTATGTGTTATTATCCAATCAGAATTACAATTTTACTTCAATAATATATACAATCTTTTAATGCAAACCTTTTTTAATATATTGTCAAAATAAAACTTCAATTCTAATTGAAAAATAATACATACAACTTCTTTAAAATTGTATATATGTTTTGTCCTTTATTAAATTGTACTTATGTTTTAAATATATGCTTAAGATAATCTTCTAACTAATAGTTGCAAATTAATCATTTTCTTGGTATTAATTCAGATCATTGAAGTGAGATTTAACCTATTTAATGAAGCATTTTCTATATATATAACCAAGAAATGATCTTTCATCAACAAATTTAACAAATTTAACAATCCACCAGCTTTTCTAAATTTTATTGATATAAATAAAAAAAAAACCTCATTGGGAAAAAAAATCGGAGATTGTCCGTCAACATGGCAATTTTTCTGATGATGAGTTTGATAAATTGTTTCAAAATGACCTCTTTTATAAATACATTGTAATTTAACCCTTATTTAATTTGAATAATCAACCTATAAATATTATTAGAAAAGTGAAGAAGAAAGATATCGTGTGTGCGTATATTTTTTTACGTGTTGTTAAGGAAAAAGCGTTTTTATTTATTATTTAAAAATTTTAAGGTAATAATAATTGCTATTCATCAATTATATCCTTTATAAGAGAGAGAAATGAAGAATAATAAATAAAAAAATACTTAATAAGATAAATAAAGGGTATAAGAAAAAATAAATAACAATTTTAACAAAAGTGATGGCATTAATTCTATTTTATGTTTATTTTTGTGCCAATTAAACAACACTTAAAAGAAATGAAAGTAATATAGTTTTTCTTTTGTAGAAACTTTTGTAGAAAGATAGGAAAAAAAGATTGTTTATTTATTTAAGTTAAGAATATAAAAACAATTAATTAATGAAGATTCATATTCTCCGAAGATGTATTTTTCTATAAAATTAATCATCAAACAAAAATGTAACTCTATACATGATTTTATATACTCGATCTTTAGTTTCAGCTGATGCTGCTGGTTGTATTTTCCTTAATGGTAATTAATAAAGTCTGTCTTTTGGGGCTTTAGCCCCATTATTTCAACAACAAAAAATACATGATTATATATTATTATTAATATTTACAACATTATGAAATCATGATAGTACTATATATTCTAATTAAGGGTTGATCAATCCAATATTTACAAATAAGGAAAGATAAAAGAGAAATATTGCGAATACATTTTTAATATATTCTTTTAAACATGTATTATATTATTGACTAAAATTTATTAAAAAAATTATCCATTTCTAGATATATATATATATATATATATATATATATATATATATAACTTACGTTTAACATTAAAATAATCATATTCACTGATGTTTTCAGTTTTCAATTAAATATTAAAAAATTTATTCCAAATAAATTATATCAATCTAATGATTTTTTTAGTTATTTGTCTATCAATTTTTTCAACTATCACCATTCATCATCATCCAATAGTTACAAGTAATGTATTTATGGAGGGTAAAGATATTGAGCCAGTTTGTTTAAGATTATTTTTTTCAAATTGGCACTTTTTTTAAATAAAATAAACAGATTTTACTTTTTTAAGAAGCAAATTTTATTCGTTTCTTAAAAAATACTTATTTTAAAGTTATTTTTTAAATTTAAACAAACTCATCCATTATAGTAAAAATGTTTCAATCAGTAGTTTATTTATTGTTGTTCTTAATTTGTGTAAAAAAAAATTAAACATCACTCCTAATTTTGATGAAGGAAGTAAAATTTTTTTATGAGTGTCACTTTTTATTTAACGATTTTCTCTTTTTTAATTTTTTTATTTTCAATAAATTTTAAAAAAAAATTAATAATGTGTTAGACAGTATATTGCTTACATTTTTCAAGAAAAAAATGATTTATTTTATTATATATAAAACACTACTCCCTCCATTTTTTTAAATTTTTATAAACTAGTGTTAGTCACTTAATGGAAAGAAGAATCCCAACTATGTTGGCACTCTTTTGCTACCGACTAGGACCACACCAAATATCATTAAAAAGCAATTACAAAAAATCAATGAACAAGATGGGGGACTAGATCAAAACCCATGCACAAAATCAAGAAAACCTATATAGGTAGGGAGTGTCTGCCTATTACGAAGGTATTTTTTTTCCTAACAAAAAAATGAACATTATCCCACCAAAAGAAGCTAATACGCGAATGAGTCCTATGATTGACAAGAAGGTTAACGCAAGAATTACCTTTCCTATAAATGTGAGAACAAAGAAAAATTATATCTTTACACAAAAAGAGGCAATTTTTCCAACGACGCCTAAGTCTCCAAGGGACCAAGCTAGGATTTTTAAAAGCTTCCATTACTAATATGGAGTCACATTCAAACCAGAGCTATTGCCAGTTCCTCTCCAAGGAAGATTCCATGGCCAAGATGACAGCAAAGAACTCAGCATAGAGGAGAGATTGGACACCAATATAGGTGGAGAAACACCCAAGCGACACACCCATATGTGGTCTCGAAAGATAGCACCGTTGCTAGCATGCCCCGGAGTGCCCCTCCATTTAAAAATGTTTCATATTTAAGATTTTTTTACATAGATTAAGAGCAACAATAAATAAGTTACTTGAGACAAATTTATAATAAAAGTTTTAATATCTCATTAAAAACTGAAAACATCGATTCATATGAATTTATTTTCAATGTTAAAACAAATGTTTATAGCTACATATACTAATCTTTTATATATAACTAAAACAAACAAATTATTTAATCTTTAATTAAGTGTAAATAAACTATCAAAATATATATTGCCCCTTAAATTAAATGAGTGTTAAACATGATGCTGCTAGCTTTGTTCAAAAGTGCAACAATGCAAAACTCAACCAAAAACCTAGCATTTTCATCCTTATTTTTCTCCCCTTCATCCTTTGTCCTTTTCTTCCTTTTTCCGGCTTTTATTATATAGCCTTTACATACACTTAGCTTTTATATAACCATCTTTGTTCCTTCCAACTACCTTCCTTTTCCTCACTAATCATCAGATCCCCCATTACTAATGGAAAAGACACGTGGCACCAATATGTGCTCCCTTGAACCAATGGGGAAGCATACACGTGTACATAAATGGAGTTGGGCCCCACCACTGAAGTTGAATGAGAAAAAATGTAGTGGGAGGTTCCATTAGGCTCATGATTGTATCCTCCACAACAAGTGTAGCACCTGTCTTGTTGTGGCCTTTCTTTGCATGCATTATGTTGTCCTCCTCTACAGACCTTTGGATGGATACTTTTGGAGTTTGCATTCATAATGTGCCCATGAGTACTTAGACTGGGACCCACTTTTTCTTCCTTCAGTGGAAAAGTGGGTCCCACCCAATTCCAAGAAAATGTTGTTTTTTTTTTTTTTGGAGTCCTTTCTCTTAATCATCTTCATTCACATTCAGTTTCTTTTTTCTCCAAACTCAAAAAAAAAAAAAAAAAAATTCTGCTTCTGATTCTCATTATCCAATATCTCTCCACTTCCTCTTCCCACTCCCTTTCCCCCAATTTCAAGCTTCATTTTCAACCAAACAAAAAAGGGTACTATTGCTTCTTGTTGGTGTGCTGCTTGCTTCCTAGCTATACAATTATTATGTGTTTTCCAAAAAGACTTTATATTATATCTTAATTCCATGGATCGTGCATGTTTATCCACTTATCTACGCCCTTGGTGCAGCCAATTCAATGATGCCTCTATGTGCCAAAGGGTGGTTCAATTCTTTGTGTCAAAAATTCAAAACGCATGCATCTTAACGTGGACCTAATTAAATTGTTATCAGATGGGATTCGCTGCGATTTATTTGTGATATTATTATTTAATTTTTCTTGGCGTTTCTCCTTGCTTCTTATTAACAACGGGGGCTATAGTGGAATGTTGTGATTTAGTTAATAAAGTTCAATACATGTAATCTAGAAATTCTGCTTGAAAATCTCCGGACGAAGTTTTGTTAATGAATTTCATGTTTAAATTTGTGAAAATCCATGTTTACTCACAAACATCATTAACATGAATTGTTAACATCGATATAAGTTAATGTTATATAGCTAGAGTTAGCTAGGGTATGTATGTCGATATCAATTGGTATATACAAATAGTTAATTTTTACTTGATGATATTTACAAAATATATCAAAAATATTGAAAGCTTGTGATATTCAATCATTTTCACAATTTTTCGTATTAATTAATGTAATATTATCTTTTACTTGGTATTTCACTTGTCTGAAGATCATCTATTTTATACTAGAAATTTAATACTAATATTTTATAAATTGTGAAATGTATTAATTCAAATGTTAGATTAAAAGCTCTTATGAAATAAATTCAACAAAATTCATATAATTTAAATTTTGATGGATACTTCATCCACAGAATTATATATATATATATATATATATATGTGTGTGTGTTAAAAATATACTTATACTCATCAACACTTACTTTACAATCCTGGGACATTTTTTGTTTTAGGTAAGCCATGATATATATGAATCTAATACGTATACGCTTGGTGTGAAGGATCATATTTGAACTACTAAAACTTTTAGGTAAAATTTCCTTATGAGAGGCTTATTAATTATAAAGTTGTGAAAAGAGTATGACAATTTGTTTATGTAAATAACGTTACCAAAACTGATTGTATATTCCATACATGCTATTTAACTGAAGATCTATAAGAGATGATAAAGTAAAAGATATCACTGAAGGGTATGTATTATCAATTCAGGTATATGGGAACTTGAAGAGGGTGTGGCATTTTGCTGCTTTAATGACTGCTCCTATTTACGTGTCCAAAAATAGACAATCTTACAAAGATTTCAATCACTTTCACACTTATCTAGATCTTTTTCCCATGATTTCTCCTCTTAAATTCCTACATAGTCGCATTGGCCCTCACTTTCTACTATCCTTTTTAGCTGGCGATTGTTACATATTCTTCCTTGATGAACAATTGTGATAGATAAAGGAAAGATGAGCAATACAAAAAAAAAAAAGTTGCCTATGGATCATGCAATATTACTAAACATTATCTATCTGTTAAGGCCCCTTTCATATACGTCCGATTATACTTCACCTTTAATATTGTCCTACCAGTATATTGAGAGTGTGACTATAGATTCAATTAGTGGATAAGGGAACCCTTTGATAACTGTGTATAACTAAATAGATTTTTTTCTTCTTTGATAAAGATTACTATATATCACTATATAGATATACTTTACGATATGTGCCTACAGATGTCAGGGTGTAAGGTGCAACAGTGGATTAATATAAGGAAATATATATAAAGCCAAAGACCAATGAGTAGGTAAAGCAACAAGAAGATATATATATATATATATATATATATACAGCACATTAGAAGTCATGGTATGCAAATGCAACCGGTTAATTTAGTACGGAGTACAAAAATCATGTCTTCAACTTTTTACTTGTACGTATATCAATGGCCCCTTATCCTTATGCAATAATAATCTATACCAAACAGGCATGCATTTTTATTTTTTTTTGAATGTGGGGGTACAATATATAATGGGGATACAATGTAATATTTGATTGCGTGAATATGCAATTGTTGGTTCGGTTTGTTTTCATCGCGGATACATACAAAAGCATCATATTCCCTACCAGAACTTTTTTTTTTTTTTGAATTTAAAGCTGTTTGAGCCAGTATTTTTGTTGTCTTGTGGTCCTTGAGTTGATAATATATATTAATTCAAATTCTCATATGGGATATTCACTAACCCGAAGAAGCCAAAATAGAGAAGACAATAATCAATGATTGATTGATTGATAGGCTAGCATTTTGAGCTAGCTAGATTTTATTTCCTCTAGATTCACGTTTTGCCTGAAAAGTTTGGATATAATACTAGATACAGATAAATATGACCTAAAATGTAAAAATATAATAAAATTTGAAAATTATTAGACGTCACATGTTTATAATTATGCAATATATAGCTTAGTCTAAAATTAATATGAAAAACAAATTAAGATTATATGAGAGAATCAATACTTTAAAAGCAAATATAAATAATTATAAATGAAGAGATTTTGATTTATCTATAATCATTATGATGCCTTCATTTACGTTAATTAGTACAAAAAATTAAAAATATAATTTGAAAACAAATGTATGACGACAAAACACACAACTATTATCTGCGCATACTTGATATAAACGTTTAGACATAAGAATCTGCAGAACTTAGCAATTCGATGGAATAAATTACCTGATGATGACAATTACCTAAATTTCAGATATTGAAAACTAGAGACAGCTGAATTGATATTTGATAGCGAAGTTATGAGGAAACAAAGGCTTTCATTACGTTTTGGATGCTATATTAAAAGAAAGCATTTTGGATGCTTTATAATATCAACATGATTTTTTAACCCTTTGCTTGATTGTTATCCATTAATTTGCTAGCAGAACTTGACCTTATTTATTAATGGAAGCGACCCATTTGGTTTTCCCTCTCAGATGTTGTCTTCAACATGAGAACGGCAATTCTTTCACAGGAATAACAAAGCACTTCACAATTTGTTGGTTTACTAAGTGTGCATGTTATGATCTTGCCAGTATCATAAGTCAAACCACGTGCACATGATTGTACAAAATTCCACTTGAACTTCTCAGGCTTTACTTTTGGAACCAAATTTGAGAAACTATATGAACATAATCTAATAATGTATTAGGTCAGGATCATGTCACTGGTGCAAAATCAAATTTTCTTACATAGTCAAAATAATTAATAACAATTTTATTCATTGACCTCCTTTTTATGGATTAAAATAGAAAGAATGAGAGAGAGGTGTAGAATAAAAATGTAGAAAATAAAGTGTAAAACTATACTAACAGAAGAGGATAAAGGGTAAACAACATTTTTCTATATAATTTATATAGATAAAATATTAAGTGGCTAGGAGTAATTTAACGGTGATGTTTAAAGATTCTAAGGATAACTTCGTACAACACTGTTATGGTTTTACGGGAAAAGTACTCGGAAAGAGTTCATGGGTTGTATGATTTGCTTTAGTATGGGTTTTATGGTTGCACAAAAATAATAGAGTGAGGTAGCAAATGCCGGGTTCGTGGACGAATTTGAATCCACAGAAAATATATTTTTTGAGAATTTATACAAAATTCACAGGAAAATTCTCATGTAATGGACACTTTTTTAGTAGTGGTCATGGACCTAATAAAATTTAGGTATTGGTCATGATTAATTGCCAAAATGAAGAGTTTTTCTTTTTCCTTTTATGAATGATCTACCGACCCTTAGTTGTGTATAAAAGCATTATTGTAAGCATGATACTATGTGTCTGTGGGTTGAATATCTCTTGTATCATCTATCTAATATATTTTGCTCATAAAAAAGAACACACACGGATCAATTTGTAAAAAGATAATAGTCTTAAATTAAGTCGCATTATCCCAAGATTAAAAAACAAAATTAAATCTAAAAATAAACAATCATAGAAGAAAACACTAAAAAGAGAAGCTATACAAAAGGATCTTGTAAACAAAAGCTGAATTATGCAATTGGCTTTTCTAGGCTTAGCTGTCATATGAATAGGGTATATATTTAGAAGCTAATAAAATGATTTCAAAATTGATTTACTTATGCTAACCTTTTTGTGTGTGTACTCTAACCTTGAAACTAATGGCACACACTCTAGGTGACTTACTAAAAATACAAAAGGCAAATTTTTTTATATAGTGAAGCCATACACAAATTGTCAACAAATGAAACTTGAAATATATTAAACGAATTTTGAGTAATTTACTTTTAACAAAATTATATTCTACAGTATTCACTAAGTATACAGGAGGAATTTAATATTTTTTTCGCTACATAGGAAGAATTTAATTTCAATACACTATACCTTAAACGAATAAATTACTCTAAATATAAATTTTGAAATAATTATTAAAAAAATAATCTTAATATACATGGTAGTTTATGCTTGAATGATAATATATAATTTTTTAACATTATTAGTACATTATAATTTAATTCGGATCAGTGTATATACATATTCTAAAATGCTTTTATTTAATTTAATCATTAAAATTTTAATTAATAATGTATTTTACTTATATATATATATATATATATATATAAATTTTTTTACAAACATATACAAGATAATACTTGAATAGAAACAAGTTTTTAATTAAACAACTAAATTATCAACAATCCATATTCTATATACCTGGGAAACGACCAAAAATGCTATTCTCAGAAATGGATGCACTGAACTGTGAAGAACAGGGGCAAATTTTGAGCTTAGCGCTTTGTTTCTATCTTGTACATTTTTATTATCATAACCTAAATTCATCTCATATTGACTGTAATGTATCTCCATCATTAATTATTAATGCAGAACATTTTATAATGGAGATCATTTATGGCAACACGTCATCTTTCCATCCGTAAAAATTGCAACCAATCCATAGAAGAGTTGTGTCATCTTCACAAGGGATATTCCCCCAAAATTTCAATCTAAGTGGTCACAGTTAACATATATTAATTGCTTGAAATTAAAATGAACTCTTTCATTCTTTAAGAAAGAGTACAATGATGAGATTAAAAGTGGACATATACATTTGTCGCTACCAATTTTGGTAAAATTGGGTAGTCCAACCACACCTGTTTGGGATATGATGATATACTTCAATTTAATTTCCTTTTTCATTTTCTTTGAACTCCATGATATGGTCTATGACAATTGTTATTTTAAGCCTATGTAATTTAATGTGTTTGATAGTAAGTTGTAGTTAAATTATGAATCGTAGGTTGTGTTGGAATGCTATACAAGTTTATTGCTATATGCTAGTAGAATAATATACATAGTTAATTTATGGTGTTAAAGTCACAAGTAACAGAATTTACCATTATAACAGTAAATTATGAATATCAAGAAAATTATAAACTTTTTAAAATTGGTTTTAAGAAACTAATTACCTATACTTACCCCGACAGCATAGAAAATTTAATATTCATGGGTGAATATATAATGCAATCATGTTGCACTCATTAAAAAAAATTTGTTGAGATGATTTTAGAAGGAAAAGAGAAATAATGTTAGATTATTTACAAATGAATAAAATATTATTTATAAAGCATTTATGAATTTAACGATATATGTAAAAACTTATAATAGGAACCATTATAGCTAAGGCACTATCCTTGTATTTAAATATGCTTGTCTCATTATGTTTGGCAAAAATGTCTTATAAATTGAGGTTGAAAAGTTGGGTGAGTGAATAGTTAATTTTTAGTTAAAATTATTAAGATGATTTATTAAATAGAAGTGTTTGTCAAATTTGATTATTTAATTGACTGATAAATTTAAAATGATTTAAAATAATATATTTCTATGATTTTTATATAAATTAAATTTTTATTTTGTCAAGAAAAAATATTTTTTATATAGTTATAATTTTATTTTTTAATTAATTTTGAACTCATATTTTTTTAGGAACGCACACCCTCTAGTAGATTCTGTTTTATTAAATAAGAAGTTGGACTAAAAAAAAATAATTTCCAATAAGTTTCAGTAAATAATTAAGAGTTTGTTTAAAAAATGTTTGTTAGAATTTTTATTTTTGGTTTGAAGATCAAATATTATTTAAAAATTCATAATTTTGGTTCAATCTTCAATTTTACCTATATTTATTTCTTTTACTTCTTACATTTAAGTAATCAAAATATTTTAAAAAATCATTATGTGATGTACCTTAAATGAATATATTAGATTTAGGATTCAATTGTACCAAAATAAATGAAATAAAACGAGGAAAAATTATGAATATTTTAAAATAGAAGTACAAAATATCTTTATTTTAAAATGGAAAGACTAAAATTGTATTTAAGTGTTGAATTTAATGTCTATGTAGCATAAAACAAATTTACATTGACATCCAATCATGAGTCATTGTTTGAATTATTTTATATAATTATTTTAAAAATTAATAAATTTACTATATATGATGAATTATAATTAGATGATTGTGTAAAAAAAATTCTCATGTGTTTTTTATATTTTCTTGCCTAAAGGTGAAAACCCGGATGTTGGTCAATTCCTCACGTTGGGATTGACAAAGTCTATTCTATTTGCATTGGATAATATGTTAGTATTAGACTGGGCTTACGTTGGACAGCACATACTCGGATTATAATTAGGTCCTACTGTTGCCTCCTGCACTCCATAATTGCTAACATCATTCCATTATGTTATCTGGCATTAGCCGTATCCGGAATTTAATGGGGTGCAGATAGTAATTTATGGAGGTGCAGGAAGTTTTAGCCTTTAGATCTTTAAATTGGGACCTACTTGTTTGCTTGGGGAGTTTGGTTTGAGAAGTTTTTATTTTTTATTTTCGTTAATTTTCAATTTCAATTTTTTAAGATTTAGAAAATGTGTCTTGAATTCTTATTTTCTATTTTTAACAAGCCAGACATTCTTCTTTTTGTGCCTCAGATGAAAGTAGATAACCAACAAGCTGCGATTTGTTGTATTTCCCCCAAACAAGTAGACGGAGATGTCACTAACATAGATGCAGACTAAGCGGGCATAGAGGATTTGGGACGAAACTGGCCAATGTTTATAAATTACGACTCATGCCAACGTGTTTTCACTTTTAGTGAAAACGTTGAAAACATATTTTTTTTTCTTCCAGTTTTTAGCCTCTTTAAGAGAATGTTTTAAAAAAATTAAAACAAAACTTTTAACTGCATTTTCTATTCTTTAATGAAAATAAAAATAAAAAAACGCCACATAGCAACCTAAAATTTTGGATGGCGCACCACACTTTACATTTTTTATTTCAATTTAAGTAATCGCATAAAGTTCATAGTAAAGTGCTTGACAATTCCCTATCGTCTTAATTTTTAATTTCTTATCACCAATCGAATAATGTAGTCTACGGTATAATTTAAGAAAAAAAGGTTACCTATTTAAGAGAAAAATTATTGCCTATTGTCCGAGTATTATATGAAAACTGATAAGCATTAGTTTAACATGATTGCATTTTTATTTCTTTTAGATAGAAAATACCTAACAAGAATAAATAGTTTAGATCAAAATGATTTTAAATACGGGAACAATGAGATACCCGAACGTCGAAATAATAACATAAAGTTATCATGAATTGACAAGAATCCATTGTAGTCTAGTTGGTCAGGATATTCGACTCTCACTTGAAAGACCCGGGTTCAAGTCCCGGCAACGGAAATTCTTAAATTTTTGTTTTGCCTCAAAATATTGAAAATACTCTACTAAAGCTCTGCATATTATTCATCTCTACACTGAACATCTTCTCATCCATGAATAATACTAGTTCATAGTTGCACACAATATACATATGTTAACAGTTAGTAAAATTATAAGAAAGTTGCAACAGAACTAGGTGTACAACATATTAAAAATTGAAATGGACCTCACTGTAAAAAGCAAAGTTATTTTGTAAAGGTAGGTAACAATTCAAGGATGCAGGAAACGATAGTTATTATGTTTAGGTCCAAAATGTTTGAAATATTCAAACAATTAAATTCAGCCATCTCCCTGCGAAGAAACAAGTTCAAGGTGTGACACAGATCCTGTATTCTAGCCATTACACATGAACTAGTTCATGAGTCGAGTGTCCCATTTGAGTGCTCCTCACCTGCAAAAGTGGAGGTTCCATTTGCTAACCGATTCACGCTATTGGTAGAGTAATTTGAATATGGAGAATGTGTAGAACCAGGAATGGGACCGCCTCGTGAATACCGGTTCTGCGCGGCTGTGCTGCTTCTTGTCACTTTCAGACGTGCCTTCCTACCCTGAAATGAAGCATGCAAGCATTTCCATAATAGGAAAATGACACGTAAGTAAAAAAACCAAAAAGCTCAAATACATGCATGAATGAAGATTAAGAATATTATTTTCACTTAATTATTAACCAAGTAGAAGGCGAGCCCTGACACAGCGGTAAAGTTGTACCTTGGTGACTTATTGGTCATGGATTAGACTACGTACAATATCCCTCCCCTTTACCTTCGCATAACGAAGAGCCTCTGGGCAATGGGGTACGTAATTTTTTTTTTATCAACCAAATATTTTTCACACTAAGTCGACTACATGGATCAAACAACGCCATAGTATCCTATATTAAATTGTGTCTATAAATAAATCATTAATCTCTAAATCCTTCTCAGTATTTTCACTAGTTTTTCTTAATCTCCCTTATGATTGGGCTACCCTTGCCCTCTATCTAAAGTTTTTCTCAGTTGTCTCCACAAATACCATGTGGTAAATGAGAAATGATAGCAATACACTCTCTAGTCTCTACTATTAGCTGAAATTGATTGAAAATCACCCAGGTCTCACTACTCATTTAATGAGTTTCACTCATGGTTGTAGTTTTCAATAAATTGAAAACAATAATAGTGTATTAGAAGGAGTGTGTTACAAAATGTGTTGCTAGCACTCATTGTGAATTTATGATAGTGACTAATGTTATGAGCATAATGAGTAAATATTTTATTAACAAATAAACAATTCTAGAAGGTAAAAGAATAACCTTTCCCATGCACTTCTCCAAATGTGGAGCAAACCTTCCAGCCATGATGGATCGACCACAATTCAAGCAATCAAATATTTCATTTGCCACAGGAGGATGAGTTTGTCCAAATATGTCAACCACATACTTGCCATTTGCTTCATTACTGTTACTAGGATCAGCCACCCTAACCCTGGCTCGTGCTGACAGGTTCAATTCTTCATCTTCTTCTTCCAAATTAGAATCAAGCCCCAGCCTTGCTACTCTGTGACACTCTGATGCCACATCGACTATGATGGAATCAAGGAGATCCAAGAAAAAATGAGAAGAAAGCTGCAAAACATCCCAGTGGAAGCAAATAGCCATATAAGTATACAGAAGGAAAACATCTGTATTACTCTGAATGTTTCAATTCACTGAGACATAACCAATCACCTTAGGCACATGCATGTGAGAGTTATTCCACAATACAAAAAAAATACAAATATGATAGAAGGTATACTACTGTGACTAGCATCCAACATTTAGTGTCATTCATTTATTTAAGGTAATAAAATAAGGGTTGAAGAGTGCCATTTACGATTCCCTCCATCCTTATTATAAAAGAAAGATATGATAGCAGATAGAAAGTTTGGCTGTTCAAGATAGACTTTCCACTTCATGCATCATTGAACCATCTTTCTCTGAAAAGAAAAAAACAACAACTGAATACCCATTGATGTTAAAATTCAAATTATAGCATCTCTGCTGGGAGTGGACTTTCATATTTCTTTAGACTCTAGACAAACAGTGAAAGTAGAGACTCTCCTAATCAAGGATCTCAGCAGGAAAAAAGTATTGAGATGCACCAAAAGTGCATATTAAGGATAAGCACACAAGTCACAACAGTATATAAAATTGATTCTGCTGGTGGTGTAAGGCACTAAGGCTTAAACAATTGAATATATTTGATAATTATCATAATATATTCATCATGGTATTATCCTTTATAAATGGATTATTAAAATATAAATATGCAACCACCGAAATTTTATCATGTTATATCCAAAAGAATAATCCGCTCCAACACCTGGCAGGAAAAGCCATATTCTGCAGTACAATCAAACGAATGAGAAACAATCTGATGAATTCATAATTCTTCTTGCTTTATTAAATTATTGTTCCCTTCATTATTGACCTTAATCTTCCTCTTCACTGTCGATCATAACCAAAACGGAAAAAGTACCATTTTTAGGTATGTTATGTTTCAACGGCATCTTTTCGGCGTTAAATTTAAGAGAGGGGGGGGGGGGGGGGGGGATAAAAAAACAGGAAAAGAACAATGATCAAAAAGTCATAGATATATTAATGAAAGACCAGTGAAGTTCAACCAATACTCATTTTTCCAAAAGACAATTCTAGATTAAAACAACTAATGCAATCACAGAACTTATCGATCAAGTCTTATGAGAATGTAAAATTGAAAGTTGAAATGCACCCAGCCATGGTTTGCAACAAATGTTAAATGGACTTTTAAATGTGCTAGGAATTTGCATCAAAATCTATTATTTAATTATTTTGCACTCATAAAAGCATGTCTTTGCAGAATTGAAGAGCACACCTGGGAATGTGACGACAAGTTTTCCTCATTAGGAACAGATATGAATGAGTCTTGACCAAGGCTTTTGGATCCTAATTTACACCAATTACTGGTGAAAGTCAGAAATGTCCACAAAAGCTTTATGGAAGTATAAATTGAAGACAACAACAAAAGAACCCAAAAAAAAAAAGTAACAAAAGGAAACAATGTTGATATCTACATGACCTGAACCTATTGTTAAGAATTAATTTGATTTTGAACTTTCAAAATATGCTAAGACATCATTAAAGAAACTCTAAAGATAGTAAGACATTGAATATGCTTAAGAAGACAAGGGATGGTCATACAATACAGATGTAAATTTCATCATGTAAAGTTCATCCAGCTGGCTCTAAGAGAATAAGAATCATGATGGAATGAAGAAAACACAATAGCTTAAAACAAAAAGATTCGGCTTCAGGAATCATATTGAATTTGTATTCGTGTACATATAATCAGTGAGGAAAAAAAAGAAAGAAAAAAGGAGCACTCCGAGTAATTTGGGTCAAGCTGTTGACAATTACCTAAAGTTGTAGTAAGAAGATTGCCTTAAAATATTATCAACATCATCATTGTTAAGTGCCTATATAAACACAACAGATGGTGGAGCAACATTTAACTCAACATTGACAACAAAATATAGTATAAACCATAACCCAAGAACATATTCATCATACACATATCCTTTATCTCAATCTTCAGACAAGTTCTCTACATTATCTTCCCCCTTTCTAGAGGGGGGCAAGCACAGGTTTTACTCTTTAGCCTTCCCCCCCCCCCCCCCCCCCCCCCCCCCCCCCCCCCCCCCCCCCCCCCCCCCCCCCCCCCCCCTCTTCTCCCCCAGCACTTTTTTTATCGGAAAATGTTAATTGTTAGTTTTTGGTTAGCAGGCAAGATCGAATCCATGACCTTTGCCTCCTTCTTTTCTTTTTTAACCACCCAACCAACCTTATATCTACCCCCAACACTTCATATACTATATTTTATAATAATTATTATTCTGTTCAATGTGCTTACTATAAGTTGCATCCGTTGCTTCTCATACTCTGCACTCTGCAGTATCACCAGTTGAGAATAACTACTTACCAATCCTAATAAGCAGGAAAAAAATTATTAAATGATAGAAGAGAGGGTGGTAAAGCCTATCAAAACAACAGACCTGTTAATTTCAACCCTATTATGAACCAAAGTACTGACTTGAGGATGCCTTCTAAGAATCCATGCCCCTCCAAATATGATTGGTACAAAAAAAGTTAATTTTTCCCTCTTTCAAATTCTTCAGTTTCATAAAGTAATAAAATTTAGGTAATGAAAATTAAAGAAAGAAAGAAATACAAATTAGTGAAATAAAACACAAATTAGTGGAATAAAAATCGAAACCTAAATTGCAGAGATGACAGAGGAACCTGCTCTGAAGTCTAAACCACAGCTAGAGAAGACTGAGAGATCACAGGGAATCGTCGAGAGGAGAGTGCTAACAGGGATTCTGTGATTCACAGTGCGAACCCCTCAACTGTCAACTGCCAATGGGGTACAATTTCCAAAAAGCCCAAATGTTTGGGCTAGAATAGAAAATTTTAGGGGTATACTATTGGCACCTCCCATGAGTGTTTTGTTATTTGAACCCCCAAATAAAATAAAAAGGGCCATATACTTCTCAACCATTCTCCTATCCCTCCCCCTCCTTTAGAACACTCCCCACCCCAAGCTCATTTGTCCCTTTCCGTCACTCTCCTTAATGGTGTATTTGGTTATGTGGAAGAGAAAAAAATGAAAAAAGTGAAAAAAATGAGAAAAAATATTTGAATTAAGTATAGAGAAAGAAGTGTAGGAATCATCCATAATTTTAAAAAATTTATCTCCATTTCTCTCTTATTTCTTCAAATATTTATCTTCTATTTTCATCTACTCTAAACCAAACACACCATTAATGAATGTATTTTATTTTGGATATATTTATATTCATTTGCATTGTATATTTTGTCATGTATACGGTATATTAGGCACATAGAATGAGTGGGTTCTAAGGAGAATGAGTAAGGTCCATTCTGACTTGAGTGAGTACCACCCACAACCTTACCTATCTTTTAAGGGTTCATGCATGACCTCTTTCTTATTAGAATACTTGCTTATCTGAGAAAATGAGAACAACTAATAACAACAATAATATCAAGATTAAAAATAATAGACCATTTAGGAATGATAAAAAATTGCTCTTGTCGATATTCATGGATAAAATCCTCATGAATATATGATTGATACTCAGCTACCCACAGGTTCAATTATCATAGTATTCGTACCACAGATACCAATTACCAATGAAATTACAAAAGTACCCTAATATATATATATATATATATCAAGGAAAGAACCCTAAATCTAATTTTCATATTACCTCACGTCCTCACCCTTTTAATTTATTTGGACTTATGTTTTTCTTTGAACTTATGCTTTTGAGATATTGTAATTTTATTTGTACTTGTACTTTGGATTTATGTTTACTTATGTTTAAGAGATATTTTTCATATTCAATTTCTTTTGTGTTGTTTCTTTTTTGCTCTTGGTATTTAATTCAATAGTTTTGCTTGATGTTGAAAATCACCTTTTTTACATTTTTTAAAAAATTTAAAGTATCCATGAGTATTCATGGATACCAGCGGGTATTAAAAAATTTGCAAGTATTTTTCAAATAAATACTTAACGGGTAAATGCGCGGGCAACGGACATGTGTTTTCTCCAACGGGTGGGTAGCCCCTACCCGTACCCGACTCTACTCATTACCATTCCTAAGACCATTAAACAAACAATACTTAAAAATTCAAATGAAAAATTCATGTAATTATCAAATCTTCGGTTATAGAATTTTTATTATGTTTTTCTTAGTTTTATAATTTTATTGTTTGAAATAAATAAATAAATAAGAAAATTTCTAAGGTGCCCCCAATAATTTTTGGGATTTTAATACTGTTAGTTTTATAACTAATCAAATTACATGTCATCTTTTCATTAGTTATTTTTATGTTTTTTCAAATTAGTCTTTGATAATTATTTTTTCAAATGTTAAAATTGTAATTTTTAAATTAGAAAATATGATTAAAGATAATTTTAGAAGTCTGAATCTTAAAATCTTTTTATTTACTTTCAACACTTTTTATAAAAAATATTTTGGGATTTAGGGTTTAAAAATTTCTTATTATTGTTTCTTAAGCATAGGTTTTATAAAAAAAATGTTGAAAGTAACTAAAAACATTTTAGGGTTCAGATTTATAATCATTTTTTCTAATTTTAAAATTTGTATTTTAAAAAATAATAATCAAGGACTAATTTGAAGAAAAAAAATTAACTAATGAGAAGATGACATTAATTTGATTGGTTAAAAAAATTAATAGTATCAAAATTCCCTAAATTATTGAGGGTACCATAAAAATTCTCATTAAAAATCATTGAATTCTACATGTAAAATTGTTAAATATTTTCGTAGAAGTCAATAACTATTATTTGTTAGAAGTTAGATACTTAAATAATTATAAATAATCACCAAACATATAAATTAATTGCGACATAATTATTTCATTTTAATAAGTGATTTTGAGTTTGAGCACATAATAATCTTACTAAACTTGAACATTATTATCTCTTATAGAAGATACTTATGAGTTTATCAAAAAAATAATTGTAAAGAATTATTCTTTATCCCTCTTTTGTTAGATTTATGAATTCATTTATGCAGAAAACTTGAAGGATGTTTGGATTGTCGATACCAACTTCTGTTTGCGTCTAACCTCTGTTTTCTGAAAGCATTCACTTCCTGGCTTCTACATTAAAATTATCTTATACTTCATGCTACAATAAAATTTCCGAAAATCCAAACACACACTTAATTTGGCTAAAGAAGTCGATTTCTAAAAGCACGTAATCTATCCCTTGTACTCAAGTCCAAATAAGGAAACCATTTATTACTTAATAGACAAGATAAGAGCCCGACTTTGGACATTGACTTTGGGTGGTCTAGAGATGTTGGGCAAGGTGGCTGGTACATTCCTATATATATAGATTATAAGGACACCACTTATTAGATAAGAGTAAGAGTCTAACCGACATGAATTAAATGTGATAAGATTCTTGAATCTAAAAGTGATTTTCATATCCATTTTAAGATACTAAACAATCTAAGCATGATTAGTTTGGTTTTCGATAAAAAAAATATTTTAACTCTTCTAAACCAAATTTTAATTATAAAGAAAACATTTAACAATGTAAGTGTACTCAATAAATTTGATAAGATTCTAGAGTTTTTAAAAGTAATTTTTTATATCTATGTTATTTCAACCCAAAATCTTAAAGTAAATTTATCAGTCTTTCTTATTTATATACTATTTAACATTTTACTCAATATTAAATTTTACCTTCACACTTGAATCAACATGAGATTTTTGGAGAGGAGGGAAGGAAATTTAAAACATTTTAAGTGAATAGATTAAAATATCATTATTTATGTTTTGAAATATAAAATTATAAGAATATAAAATAAACCAATTTTTAGAAGGAGAATATTAGCGATACTTTCTATAACACTCTAATTTTAATACTTTAATTTTTTATGATTAGTTAAAATTTGTTGAAAATTATTAATTTTAGTGAAACTCACTTCTAGATTAAGAAAAAGAATCATTAAATGAAAAGTAGGACTTACCAAAATTAATAATTTCAATCAATCACAAAAAGAGAATTGGAGAGAATATTGTTAGCATTTATTGTGAACAAAAACAAAAAAAAATATATTTCTCCTACCTCCCTGTTTACTAAACAATGTGTAATCAAAATCCTTTTTCTTTCCTCTATTCTCCCCGACTAAAATCCCTCCCCCCACCCACAAGCACAGTCTTTTAAAAAAATCTTATAGGTGTGTAATAATTTTTTATACTGCACATACACATTTTTATTTTTTTTCTTGTGTAATAATTTGTATATTGTTCTTATTAATATATTAAACTTATTATTTTATTTTATTTTATTTTATTTTATTTTTTATTGAAATAAAATGTAATATGTGATTAAAAAGTATCACTTTGAGGGTTGTTAGTCTTTTCTAATATCTTACTTATATAACTTCATAATGAATTTTTAACTCTATGTAAAATATCAACATATAATAGTTCCATGATAGTATACTTAAAAGTGTTTTTTAACAAGAAATGCAAACAAAAACTAAAATTATAAAAAAAATAAAACTAAAAGTTAGTTATTAATCAAGAACAAAAATTATACGTAAGATTTAATATAAAATAATATTTTGTCATGATAATGATGAATTAGAAAAATTTGTTTGAGGAATCAAATATAAAAATTAAATTAAAGGATAAATATAAAATTATATTTTAAAAATATATAAGTATACTAAAATTATAAAAAAAATGTGTCAATTCCATATAAATTTATCCAAATTTAATAACCCGTGAAAATGTGGATATGAGTTTTAAAAAATATAAACCTGAACTTTTTTCATCTTATGTGAGATTGGGAAGAGTTAAAATTTTTCTCACCATACCTTATTATTATAATATACTTGTGAAACTTGGTATGATTATTAATTTGGTCAAGATAGTGGATCAATGGTCCAATAAATGGATCAATATATAATTAATATTACTTAAGTAAGAAAAATTTATCAATACTCCAAAATTCAAATTTAAAAAAAAATTAATTTTTTTCAATAAAAAAAGTTAGAAACCCGATCAGGTTTTTGATCGAACCAACATGGACTAACATGAGTTAGTTGCATTTGCGATCCGATTTGACCACCAAATTCCGGTTCGACAGATCAATTTGGACTAATTTTTACAATACTCATTATAACTACCTTATATATACTACCTTATATATAAATATTTATGTGTTGTGATATTTTTAAAAAATATAAATTGAATGATAGATAAAAATATAAGAATAAATTATAAAAAAATCTATAATATATCTTCTCATATTTATTAAAACTATTGTATTCGTCTACAGTTATAAATTCTATCATTTTACTAAAACTACGTGATTATTTTTTTATGTAATATATTTATATTTTTTAATACTTAAATATATGTCAATCAAATTTATTATTTAACCTCGAGCTCATAATGTTCAGGACCGACCTGCTGACACACGCTGAATCATTCTTACACCACTTTATTTTATAAACAAGAAAATACAACTCTCAATACATTATTATTCTTTCTTTCATAAGTAATATTATTTACCATAAAAAATATTATTTTACACTTCACTTATTTTAAAACATGATTAAAAAAGAGAATATGTTACAATATATATTTTATTTTCCAGAAAAAATTAAAGCAAACAAGAATAATATAAATACGCTTTTCTTCTTCAAATATCATTTAGTGCTTTAATTTTATTTTTCTCCTCGATCTAAACAATGTAACGAAAGTGTAAAACAATAAAGTTTTTTGACTGCTGTAAAATAATAATAGGGTACATTGCAAAAGTGATTTGCAAAAGAAAAATCAACACTCCAGAACATACAACAAGACGAGTATATTCATAAAAAAGACAGGTTCAAACCACGTTCAGTAGTCTTGAAGGAACACAATAGACAAGAGCATTGAATTGAAGGGACATAAAATATATAGATAACTGATTAACGGAGTTAACGACCCAGCCACACTATGTAGGTTAATTTCTCCTACATCACAAGGGCTAAAAGGTAAATACACCAAAAATATGTTGAAATGTAGCTAGCTGCATGTGTGTATACCATAAAGTGTTATGACACTGACAAGGCCAGCAATATTTTATAATTACCAACATAACCAAAACCAACAAACAACAAGTTTCTGCACACAGAATCAGATATCTAAATCTAGCTACATCATATTCACATGGAAATTCAAGAACTTATCTCTTGCTCCAAAATAAGCAATATTAATTCCTCACACAATAAAAGGAGAGAATTAATTTTTCTACTGTTGTTGCACGGTGTTGGCATCTTCTTTCCTTCTTCTTCTGAACCAGTTGTATGAAGGGGTACTGTTATTCTGGACCTCAATGGAATCTTCATCTGTTCCTGAATCGTGAGAACCCCTTGCACGTCTCTTCAGCCATGGAATCATGAGGACGAACACAAAGAGAAGAAAGAAGGCAGTGAGAAAAACTAGCAGCAATATCTTTCCATGTAGGGCAAAGTGTTTGTCATCAGAGAATGGAACCTCATCTACTTCTTGTTGCTGTTGAGGGCTGGAAGAAGTGTAAGGGTAAGGGGTCATGGCAATAGACACTATAAGCAAAGTGTGATGATGATGTATTTAATAATTAAGGCTTATAATATATTTTTGATATATATATATATATATATATCTTGTGCGGCAAGTTTTTGGAAAAGAGGTATGAAACATTTGACTTATTTTTCAAAATGCACCAAATGGTCACACTCATTGGCTTTGCACCAAACCTTCTCTCATTCACTCTTTTTTCTTTCCTCTGGCCATTATTTTTCTTCCTTTCTTAATTTGTTGGTTTGTATGGCATGCCTATGAACAATATTTGCTTTCCTAGATTTTTGTATTTTTCTTCTTTCCTTGATGTTGGGGAATATTTTAGGGTACAACTGCAGTGGTGGTAGCTTAGTAGCGGCAGAACCAGGTGGACCATGGTTAATTACTGTGTTGTTTTTACTTCTGTTTTCGTGTCCTCTGATCCTTACCAGCGTTTTTTTTTCGTGTAGGGATATATATATAAGAAGAGAAAGATAAAAACATAATATAAATGAGAAATTTAAAATAATAAATATTCAGATATCATCACTCATAAAATAATCCTTTGGTTTATTTTTATTATGTGTCAAGGGTATTGTTCCTAAGCTTGGTCGATATTTATAAACAAATATTTCCAAATACATAAATTTATTTTTAAAGGTATATGACATCTTAATTTTAATATATATATATATATATATAAATTGAATCCTATAAACACATACTTAAATAACTATTTGTCAATTATATCGCATCTCGTTTTATTAAATTTGTGTTTAATTTAATTTATAATACATGATACAACAACTAAATTTATACTGCTAAGTAAAATGTATGTTTTCAAATGTAACGAACACACTTATATGAGTAATTGCTTAATTAGTTTTAGAACTCACCAAGAAATTTTCAGTTAAAAAAAAACAAAAAAACTCTCCAAGGATAGAGTTCAAATTCTACATGAAATGGACAATCTCTGCATAGCGACACAAAAAAAGACAAACCCAGTCTAAATTATCGTTATTTTCTTAATTTTTACATAAGTAATGTTATCCTCTCTACATTGTGTTATAAAAGAGGAACAATATTTTCAATTTTATTACTAAAATTTTTATATATCTAATACTTTCATCTTCTATTAATGATTGAAATCAGCTAGTTTTACCATAAAACAACAAATACTTTCACCCCCGGCCGAATTAAGTCAAGCTCAGGTATTATTCATTTTGATATTTGAACAAATAGATTAAAATATTATAAATTTATAATTTATAATATGAAATTGATAACAAATAATATAAAAAACAAATTGATATTCTTTATGTTTTTAAAAAACTATAATTAAGTTTACTCTTTTAAAAAATAATAAAGTAAAAAGGAAGAAATAGCTGATCAGTTAACTGCCATGTGCCAACCGTTGCATATATAGATAAGGAAGGACCACCAAAGATTCTTATGGTTCATACATTTACAATCACATGTTTTTTCGTATTGGATTGTTTTTTTAAAGAGATGCAAGGTTGGAAATTTAATTTGCATTTTTCTAGTCACCGACTGACCGACACAGAATATATATATATATAGACACACACATACATACAAAGGGCATATCTTTCTTTTTAGAATATTGTCCTCAAGAATGTCATTTTTGTTTTGATACTTTTGTGTTGATTAAGTCTGAAAAATCTCATCAAAGTTGGCCTGAGTATGCAATTTTAATAGATATTTACAAAATTTATATTTTATATTATTTGATGTGTTTGTAAAAATTTCTTTTACTCAAAATAAATAATTCTTTTAAAATAAGTATTTTTTAAAATAAAATAAACAATTTTCTGATCTTTTGATGTGTTTGTGTAAATTTCTTTTACTCAAAATAAATATTTTTTAAAAAAATCATATCCGTATCTTAAAAAGTACTTACATAAAATGTGTTTATTTTAAAGTTATTTTTTTCTAAGTTTAAACAAACTCATTTTTAGTCTTATAATCAATCCAAAAGATCCAAACTTGTGTAAATATATTGGAGTCCCATAGAAAAGCTAAGGATCCTAATTATGATGATTAAAAAAAGTATACTATCTAAGTATTTTTTTTACTATTTTCTTCTCTTATACAAAATTTTAATTGAAATATTCATAAACCAATCCAATCCAATTAAAATAGAAAACCAATAAAAAATAAAAAATGGAACAGATAAAAAATTGAAAATCCATTTTTTTATTGGATTTTATCAGATTTTGAATTTAAATTTATAAATTGATCCAATCTAATTCAAACTAAACTTGTATATGCATATACTTTCATTCATAAATTAATATTATCACTCATGTTTATATATTTATTATTTTATATATTTATAAAATTATCACATAACTTATATCTATTTAAAAAAAGTATTCAATTAAAGATAAAATTTCACTAACTATTTAAGTTAAGGTGCATAACTATAATTATAAAGATATATAAATTTATTTTGATATAGTATATATTTAAAAGATTATATTATTATTAGTTATATTCTTTTTGTTGAATTCTATTATTAGTTATATAATGACATATAAATAAAATATTTTATATTTAAATTATTTTTATTATATATTTTTCTATTTTAATTGGATTGGATTGGTTT
>PYAF01000004.1:1086581-1113922 GCA_007407185.1 Glycine tomentella
CACATAACTTATATTTATTTATAAAAGTATTTAATTAAAGATAAATTTTCACTAACTATTTAAGTTAAGATGCATAACTATAATTATAAAGATATATAAATTTATTTTGATATAGTATATATTTAAAAGATTATATTATTATTAGTTATATTCTTTTTGTTGAATTCTATTATTAGTTATATAATGACATATAAATAAAATATTTTATATTTAAATTATTTTTATTATATATTTTTCTATTTATTTAATATTTTAAGGAGAAAAATAAAAATAAGATTAAAATAAAAATTGATCCAATTCAAATCACTTTAAATTATATCAGGTCGAATTAACATATGTTTTGAGTCAAATCAATTGATAATAAATTAAGAAAATCAAAATGACTTAGTTGGATATTTTTTTCTTTAAAAATGATCAAATCCATAAACACCCCAAAAATTTACTATCCTTCAGTTCAAATATTTTTGTTGTTAAAAAGAATCTTTCTAAGAAGTTTAAGTAAAGCTTTTTGGATAAGATGAAAGAGAAAGTGATTCCTTGGTACGGGTTATTGCAATAGAATCGTTACAGAGAATTCAACATCGTTAAAATCAAGACAAAAATAGGGTGTTAAGTTCACTTGTGTGATATGTTCATGATTCATTGGTGAAAATCTTTCTAGAATTTTATCTCTCTCAATTTTTCAACAATTGGTATTGGAATTGGTAGTTTGACTAAATGGTCAACTCAAATGAGTATAATGAAATTGACAATGGATCTACATTCTAAGATGATTTTTTTAAAAACCATCTTCAAATCCTCACTTTTTTTAACAATTTTTTTTATAAAAATAACATTCTAAGATGATTTCTAAAAAAATCAAAATAGATAACGAGATTCTAGGACGGATTAAAAACTGTCGTGGAAAGTATTTAATAACCATCTTTGAAAAGTTTTTGTAGTAGTATAAGAATCTCTCGTATCAAAAGTCTTCTTGATGAGGGATTTTACTAGAAAATTGAAAGTCTTCCTATATTAGATAATGAGAGATTTTACTCCCCTCCATTTCTCTCTTATTTCTCCCTAAAAATTAAACCAAACAATAAAACTTTATAAATGTTTATTTAATACAACTAACATCTATAATAAATAAATAATTTTAAATATATAAATTCTATTACAATTAAAATTTGTAAAAAATAAATATTTTTAGCACATAAATTATATTTTAAACTTATGATTAATAATTTGTATTGTTATATAATGTTACTTTCAATTACTGAAAATAATTTAAGAAATATTGAAATTCAAGTTATAAATAAATATGTTGAAAATGATAAATGGAAAGAGACAAGAGGTTAAGAGAAATCTTTAAAAACGTTTTTTTATTAAGAAAAACCGTTAAAAAATATTTTCATTAAAGACTAACCGTTCAAAATAATTATTCCAATTCATATACACGGAGAATTAGGTGAACTATTCTTGATACATGTACCCAAATAATAAAGGATTATATTATTTGTACAAGAATTGTGCTTGATCTCACTTCATAGGACTTGCCCCACGTTAAAGGAAAAAGCTAATGCTTTGATTCAATATCACTTATTTCAATTATAGGTTCATAAGACCTAACATATTAAAGGGATGAAAAATCTTTTGGCTTTACATATAGAATCTCGGGAAGTATGGAAGAGATTAGACACCTAATATGTTACCAATGTTTAATCATGGAGTTTAACCAATAGTAATTTTTATGCCTCATCATGCAATACGCACTGTCATAATTTACGAGAGAAAAATATAAATTTGTCATGTTGACCTTATTTATTATCTTAATCTTTTCTTATAAGTATTAACTTAAGTGTTCGAGTTTTTATATGTACCTTATCTTAAATAATTATTCCTTGACTCTTCTTGTTCAGGATATTGCAAGTTTACTAAAAATAAAAGTATACTATCAAACTTCCGTTCACATAAATGACAGTATATATATTCTCCATGATTATTCATTTATTCCTCACTATAGTATTTTATATTACTATTAATATTCTATTATTTTTCTTCATAACAACAATCATTTTCACATACTATATTTTTTGTTCTTTTCTTATGTTGTACAAATTTTTGTGTAACGAGATTGTATAAATACAATATCTCAATAATATATGCACGTTTTCAGTTCTTTTTTCTCAACTATATCTCTTGCTGCATGTGTCTCTGTCTTTTTTCCTTGGTCCCATCTTTTTAGTTCTCTTACCCGATCGTGTTGTATAGTATGCAATGAAGTAGAGTGGAGGAAGGTGCTAAATGAAATACGCCATGTGTGTACTTGATGGCAATAATGTAGTGACGGGATAGGGCCAAAACAAAAGGCGAGACAATGAACCTCGTGACCACTCTGTAATTAAAGAGATTTGGCTCACTTATAAAGTCAGAGTGATGGTCTATTCATCCTTAGTTTAATTTGAAGTACCATCTTATAAAGTTAAACCACTTCAAATTAAGGACTATTACTTTCTTACTTGATATCTTTCTCCATTTTAAATTTAAAGTTAAATATCAACCTATGAACTATAAAGTAATGGAATGGGAAGTAGCTTAGCCTTTTATTTGTGCCTGAAAGGTGCTCCCTTTGCAAGCTTATAGTATAGAGTCGGGAGCAATAAAAAAGATAAAAGTAAAAAGTGATTTTAGTTATGAAACATGAGGAATTGATCATGAAGTCTGTTAATCTTCAATGCATGGATAATTTTCACTGTGTTTGGTAAAAGTGAAAAAAAGTGAGAAATTGAGAGGAGAGAGTAAAAATAGAGATAAATTAGAGAATGTAGTTCATCTCACAAAAGAAATTTTCATTGGAAATACATGTCAAAATTCCAACTACCTAAAAAAAAAAAAAACCCTCCCTTTTCTTGGTTGAAAATCAATTGTATGAAAAATAGATTGTTTTGGCTTTGTGAATGTTTGATCATACTTTTTTTTTATTGGTAAATATTAGTTGTTAGTTTATTATTAGTTTTTGTTAGTGAGAGAAATTCAAACTTATAATTTCTCCCTCTCCTCTTCTCTCTTTAACCACCAAATCAATCTTATGATTTATGCATGACACACTCTATGCAACATAATCAATTCTTCTAACCTAATAATTGATTGTTGTCATTTTTATGTGCCACTATAACTTGAAATAATCAATTGCTTATATGTGATGTGTTGTTTGTTATAATGGGGTAAAATAGTATTTCTATTTAGGACAATTAAGTCCCCAAAAGATTAAAAATTAAAATTTTATCCTAAATATAAAAAAGTGTGATAAATTAGTTTTACCGTTAATTTCTTCCATTAACTCAAACGATTGTATTTATGTGACACTATTGATGATAATGTGACAACTTATGATTATTACATGTCATCCACCTGATTGTCACATGTCAAATAGTTAAATTTTTAATTTAATATATGAATTTAACAACTTTGTCATTTTAGTCCTAAACTTAACTACTTTGATATTTTGGTCCTTGAACTTAACTTTGTATGGTCATTTGGATTCCTAAAAACACTTTTAAATTTTAATTAACTCTCACTCTACTTATAAATTATTAGCATAACAATAATAAATGACATTTGTTAACAATAATAACAATTATCTATGGTGACAAAAATAATTGTCAAATATAAAAATAAAAAAATATTATATTTTATATTTGAAATCACAATTAATTTATTTATTATATTTTATTAATTTTAAATTCTAACAAATAACATTATAACAATAACAAACAACAATATAACTTAAATGGAAATAAATAAAAATATAAAAGTTAAATTAATTTTTTTAACACTTGTCCCCATCAAAAGGGTACATAAAAAATACTTTAACACTTTCATTTTTCTTCTTTTTCTCAATAAAATAGATTAATTAATTAATTAATTAAAAATTCTACAAATATTAATAGCATATAAGATAATAATTTTGGATAGAAGATCTGATATCAAAATGAAAGTACGTGTTAAGTTTAGAGACAAAAATGATAATATATATTAAGTTCAAAACCAAAATATCAGTAAGTGTTTGTTCAGAGACTAAATTAAAAAATTAACTTTTTTACACGTAACAATCATCGACTATCACGTTATTATTAGAAGTGTCATGCAGACAAAATTGTTAAAGTTAATAGAGGAGACTTAACGATTGAACTAATTTGTTGTACTTTTTGTACATTTATAAATAAAATTTTAATTTTTCATCTTAAAAAAATCCAACTTTGAGCCTCTTGAAGGGTGAATTTGAGTATTTATTCTTCTATTTATAATCTCATTTCTCTTCTTTCCATCTTGAACTAAAACATTCTCATTATTTGTTTTTAATTTTGCTTTTATTTCATTTAAACTAAACTACACAAATTTTACTTTATTTATTATCTATTTCATATAACTCCATTTCTCTTTTAATCATTTCCATGCATTTTTTTCTTCTTGTGTTTGTTCCTTTTTTTTATATATAATAATGATAAGGTTAAAACTTTACTTAAAACTTTACATAGATTACTGGACCAATACCACTAGGTCAATCATAATGAATTTCGTCCGTTCATTATGTAAAGTAAGTATTGGAAATGCATTTTTGTTTTAGCTAAAATGTTTCTCCCTCACATTGAATATAAGGCTCAATTTATTGTACATGAAGGCCATTGTAATGCAATGATGGAGGTGGGTGGTCCAACACTACATGATAGTTATGGCAGCATGGGATATGTTCAAATGATGTGATTGGTTTTATGGGATGGAGGTCCTTTCACATATTTTGGAAAGAAAAAACGGGGGTTGGTTGTTTCTAGGTCAGCTTTAGACCAATACTACTGTCGGTTAAGTCTCATGGTTGGGGTACTTGGATCAGCTTTGGCTTGTTGTGATTTTTGTGGATAGGGGATTCCCTAGTATGTGGGTTATAGAGATTTTGGGATAGAGGGTGGGTTTGGGTTTATTGTAGAGGAATTGATGAAGAGATGTTAAGGTTCTTAAAAATTAATTGAGATTTCTTATACATCACACTTGTTTTTTTTAATTGTTTGAAAAATATTATTACTCATATAAGAGTGGTTGTTGTAAATATTAAAAACAAGAAAATTATCCATAAAAAAACTTCAAAAAATGTAAGTGTAATATGTTCTAAAATTTGTGGTGACATTTCATGAGATCAGGTGGATGTGTGTGCTTTAAAAAAAAAAGGTGGATGTGTGTGTTTCGTGTCCTGGTATGTTATTGTTCATCTGAAATGGAGTTTTTAGTGATTTTCTTAATGGCTGTTGTAGTAACAATTAATTAATTTTAAACAGCTAATTAATAGCCAAGTTTTTTAACGGAAATAAGAACGTGGGGAAAAGATTTTTAATTTTTAGTATTGGCTTAGGTGAAGTTATTGATTAGTAGGTGAAGGTCTATACTGGATGATCACGTTGCATTTATTACAGACCAGTAGCCATATCAACACTAACAACCTTAGCAATTATTCAACCTTAGTGGGAGTAGTATTTTTTTTTAAAAAAAAAAAAATTCGTCAATGGCTTAATTGTCGATGATTATTTTAAAAAATATTCATAATAATTTAATTATAAATTTTCATTAATTTAAATTATATTGTGCTATATTAAAATAATAAAATACATAAAATTTAAATAAATAAAAATATAATAACAATAAAACTAAAAAGTCATAATATATATAAATGAAAAAATGTTATTATGATTTCAAAAAAATTAAATATATAAATAAATAATAATAAAATTGCTAGCAATCTAGCTCTTTATCATAATCCTTATCAAAAGCATTATGGTCTGATAGAGGTGACTGCTGTTATGACTACTATAATTAATGTTGCACTGTCGTTTTTTTGGTCGGCACCTGTTGCACTGTCTATAACATCTACAACAGTTATTTCTCTATTTGCTTATTAAATTTGATCCATGTCCTACGTTTAGCAATCTCTAAAGACTAATCTAAATCAGGTATTGATTGAATTACGACTAGTTACCTCAGTATTTAATAAGTCACTTAATGGAAACAAAATCATTTAGTAATAAAAAAATCTAATTCAATTGATTAGATAAAATACATAAATTATTATAAACTCTCTAATACTGTTTTTTATTCCCAATCATTCAGTATAAAAAAATAGAAATCCAAACCCAATTAAAAGATTCTAAAAACTAAAATAAATTTTGAAATATTTACAGGAATTAAAAATACATTACTTGCACTTGCATACTATTTTGAAGAATTTTTCACTTTTGTTTCAATCACTATCCAGATACCAAACTGCCAATTAGGGAAAATAATTGACCTAGATTATTTAGATTCTAACTTTTGCATTTTTTGCTAACCTTATTATTTAGTTTACATTTTCATTTGATACGTTTTTGCTAATAATTACAAAATAATCATTTGTAAACATATCAACTGACAATGGAAACATAAAAACAAGAATTTCATATCTATACAGTATCAATGTAAAAGAACTATGATACATTGATAAGAAATTATGATAAATATGACTAGTAAAATAGTAATACATAACAAATTTATGATTGAATAACTTTGTAAAGTATTAGTACATGTACTGTTTACAAAGCATTGACATTTGCTATTTCCTAAGTATAGGTTAAGATGCATTGCTATTTCACAACTTAAAATCTTCCAAGTTCCAGTAAGTAACAATCCTCAAACACATCCAGATTAAAATTTCACATTTTTCAGAAAGGAAACATCAAAACAATAATCATGTGAGTTATAATCAGACATATTCAAAGATGGATTGTGAACAAAAATTGTGAGCATTCATCCAATAGAAAGAACACAATACTGCAAATTGTCCTGTTTCCATATTGATCGAGAGCATACACTACAAACATCAGTCAATTTTTCTGCCAATAAAACAGACTACTTTAACAGATAGTTAGATGCATAATAAACATTTTCTAACTAGATTGAAAGATGTAGAGAACTGATTCCTAGTGTCTGATTTGTTTTACAGCAATTTGCTTCATATCAAAGAATGATACTGCCCACCAATATGGAAGTGAGGGGAACTGTGAGGTTGTCATCAAGCTCTGTGCTGATAGGAAGAGACTCCACAAATGCTGTCACAATAGACACTAACAGAAAACCTAGAACCAATTTCCAGCTTCCCTCAATAAATCCAAATGAGGAAAAATACCACATATACCTGTCAAAACACTAACTGTTAATAGGAGCATAGATTAAATAGGTTATAAATTTAAGGGCAAAATAAAGTCTTTAATACATTTTTAGTCCTTGCAATTTAGCGTTTTTTTTGTTTTTCGTCTTTGTAAAATTATTTTTTAGTTTTTAGTCCTTGCAAATTATGTTTGTTTTTTTTCTTAGTCCTAATAGTGCTTTAGATAATGTTTTTTCACTATCCTTTACTAAAGTGTTTTAAGAATGAAAAACCAAACAAATATAATTTGCAAGGACTAAAACAATTTTTTTTTGTAAGGATGAAAAACAAAAAAGCGCAAAATTGCAAGGACTAAGAGATATTTAAACCCAAAATAAAATAAAGCAACAGAAGTCAACTGAAAATTACCCAATGGAAGCTAAGAATCCAGCAGTTGCCATTGCAATTGAACCGGCGTAGGACTTGTTTTTGTTGTAAGGTATCTTTTCGCCGCCAAGTCGCCTTCCAACAATGTCAGCCATGCCTGAGACAACAAATTAAGAATAAGAATCTGAAACAATCCTTCTAGGGAGTAACACCATAAGGTTTCCTTCTCGTGACAGTGATGTAGAGATGGGCTTTTTTCTTTCTAATTTTAATATTTTTAAAAGAACTCCTAGTGCAGCTAAAACATTGCCTAATTCCAGGGAAATTGGATGTGGCAACATTACCATCTCCTGCACACAGATTACATATTGCAGCAATGGAAATAGGTGAAGTTCTCCAGTATATTATGGCTGCCAAAGTAATAGCTGTGGCATAATACAGTGGTCCTTTAAGAAGTTCCCTGGTGCAGAAGAAGAACTGAGAACAAATGAAGAAATAATGTAATGACACATAATCAATTACCAATCAATGGAAATTCAAATAAAATGTTACTTTTATTCTCAAGAAGGAAATCTTACAGCCCAAAGATATTTAGCCTGGCTGGTAATTTATACCATTACTCAAACCTTCTTTTTATACACCATAAGAAACAGCCAAATATATCCATTTTGTTTGGTCTAGATTGATCATCATCTGCTTAACCATTTGAGAGTATAATATATACTTTTCTACACAAAATTAACTATAGAATGAGCAAACTTTTCATTGTTTCACAGATTCAAGTATTTCTCTCTGGAATTCAAGTGCACAATATTGCAACCTGTAATCTCCAAATCTGCTCATTGATTTCACTGTGGCCTCATCTTTCAATATTCCAAGTCCAATAACAAGCATCCGAAATATATTGATTCCCGGAATGAGAGCAGCAAAGAATGATGCCCAAGTTTCAGTACTGTAATGATTGAATAAAGGTAATCAACAAGGGAAATTGCAACAGAACTTTGAAAAGGCTCATAATTCATAACACTATACAATTACCTGAATAGCGGCCAGCAGAGCATGAAAAGCAGCCCAATACTTATATGTACAAGTTTCCTATTTAATTTCTAAACACAGAAAATAGTTTATGAGAATTCTGCGGATGCAAACAAGATACACATTTAGAAACACAGCAATTCAGCATCTTTTAAACGACAAACAACATACAAGAACTCATGACCCTCTTGGAAAGATAGCAAAGCACAATGAAAAACAACCAAAACCATGCACAACCTCCTTACTTCTAAAATGACAAACACCCTTTGAAAGAGTAAACACCCATTTTCAGGCCAGGCTAGGAACACATTGTCAATTTTTTTTTTTTTTTGGGGGGGGGGGGGGGGGGGGGGGGGGGGGGGGGGCAAGTCCCTGATCTAATTTCTATCTGTCCACAAAGGATTAATTGACATGGTAGACAAAAGCAAAGGCATAGTTCGAGGACTTATATTCGTGCTTCTTTAGTATAGGGACTTACATGATGACATGTGCCAAGATTGAGGACAAAAATGCGGTTTTACAGGAGTAGCCATTTCCACAATACAAGAGGAAATTCTTAATTTTCTCACCTCTAATCTTCTTTATGGCCTCTAAATTTCTCATAATCCAAATGAAAAAAAAAATCCCACTTTTCATCTACTTCATAGTGCCATTCCTTAACTTAAACAGAAAATATAAGTTCTGTCAATCCAAAAACATGAAAAGCACTCCACTGATGCTTGTCTGCAACCATTCCAACACGTGTACAATAAATAGCATGCAAAAACTGTCATTTCCACCAAGCTTCTAAATTGCAACAAAATTGAACACCCCAATATCATTTTCCTTCAACTTAACCCTACCCCAGAACAAAAAAACTCAATCTTTCACACATTAAGACCCACCTGGTCGAAGAGGTCTCGTTTTGCAGTTTCTTGGAACAATCTGAGGAAGGACAGGGCAACGACGCCGGAAATGGCGGTGGCGTAGACGTCAGATACAAGAGGGTTGTGGTGCAGCATGGTGGATCGCGGTGGCGCGGTGGAAGAGAAAAAGGAAGAAGAAGAAGTGAAGAGGGAAGCGGGTTTGGGTTTGGAGAGAAAAGGGGAAGGAAAATGGAAAGTGGGTCGCGTGGTGGGTGCGAGGAGAAGAGGGACAGAAGAAACGCAAGCGACAGGGTCAAACCTTTGGAGTGTGTTGCAGCCGCTAATCATGTTGAAACTCAGGATCATCATGCGAGGGAGGCGAGGATTTCCTGTCTACCTCGCATTGATTTTTTCAACCTCCAGATATCACATGGAAAGGCCTGATTTGGACTGTCGTTCTGAAAGAGTCATAACTCCTAACTGTATAAGTCAAGACTAAATATGCATTTTTTTTGTGCGTATTGGAAAATTCAAATTTATTCTTTTAATATGCGAAAAATGTAAATGTCTTACCAGAATAAATTTATAAATTCATGAGATTATTTTATTTTTAAATTATTATATTTATGATTATTCAATAGTAAGTTATATTTTTTAAAATTAATTTATATAAAATTTATAATGATTAATTTGTCAATAAATTATATGTAAGATCAATTTGTCATATTTTTTATATATTTAAAAATTAAATTTAAAATTTTTTATCTTTCAGATATCAATTTGTTATCATTATATATTTTTATGGATCAAAATTAACATTCACCCTTACATTAATCAAGAAAAAATTACTTATTCTTTTTATTTATTTCACACATTTTATCTATTATTATCTTCGGTCTCATATATAAGAAATAATTATCTAATTTATTAATATCAATAAAAATATTTAAATTGATTAAATTTTCATAAATTTTAATTTTATTCTAAGATTATTTGTGATTTAAATGGTTTAAGGTGTGTATTTTTTAAAAGATATTTTTTTTCAACCAATGAATATTAATTTAATTTGTTGATAGTTTAATAAATATCTTCACTTTCATATGGAAACGAGTGTAGCAAATTATAGTTCTCCACCACATCCAATGCCTTACATCTAACTTTGCTAATCCAAATCTTTTAAGACTCACCTTTTAACAATCACTAGCAGATTAACGCGCTGAGATAAGTACACAAGGGTCATTCTCATCCTTTAACCATCATTCACGATTTAACCTCAGAGATAAGCATACTAACGAAGATGTTCTCACCTTTAACAATCTTTTAAGGATATGGTAGAGAAAGCTCATCAATAATAATATTCTTGCTACACTATTAATCATTCTAAGTCATCATAGTCTCGCACATATATAACAATGCATTTTAATAGTGACAGCGTATAAGATGTCCACATAGTAATAACTATCAAGTACGTTATTGTAATAACAAGTCTTGGTGAATTCATATAAGGTTCTAATCTAAATATGTTAGTCGTTCATGGATAATGTCTTTTATCTCAAGATGTCATTTAATTTACTAACAAAGATAGTCACAATGTATTTAATTGTAGTTACTGTAATATTATATGAAAACTGTTATTATAGTAAGATCATACATTTATATATAATTTTTTTTTTGAAAAGCAAATTGAATGTTATTGAAAAACATGGAGCACGAAGTGTGATCCCCAAAGAAAGTTACATAGTATAGTCCTATCCAAGGGCCCTTATACCCTCAAAAGGGTTAATGCACCAGCAACCAAAATCAACAACACTCGACAAATAGCACTTATATACAATCCAGGACAAAGTAATCTTACGAACATTCACTAAAACTGCAGCCATATCAGGAACCTCAGGATGGAACACAACTCTATTTCTTAATTTGTAACCACAGACACCAACAAGTGGCATGCCAAACCAGATGACGAAGACGACACAGCTTTTTGCCAGTGAAAAACACTGCATGCTGAACATAATGTTGTGGGATTTGATTATGTTGCATCGTGACGATACCCAACCACCTATAAACAGATCGAATTCCAAAGATTGCAAGCAAAATCACACTGCAAAAACAAGTGATTCTCATTCTCAGCTTGACAAGGACAAAAGAGATCGTACATCAGATAAGTGCACTCCTCTTCTAACTAAAGCAACCCTGGTTGGTAACCGGCCATGAATGAGTTTCCATGACAACGCCAACATCTTGAAAGGAAGAACACTTTCAAAAAGATTTAAACAAACCATCCTAATTGTCCAATGGTTGTGAACGTGTGTACACTGATGCAGTAGTAAAAGATGCTCCTCTACCAACCCAAAACCATGCATCTACCACACGATCAAGATTTACATCCGAAAGAAGCGTTCTCATGATCTGTGCAACCATATAATCTTCGCCTCCAAGGCCAATCCCATAACCAACCAGAATCTAACCAGCGACCCATATCTGAAATGACAGCATCTTTATTTATGGAAATTTGGAATAAACGTGGGAACAAATTAAAATGACAATATTTATAATTAATAGTTGTATACGAAAAAGGGTCAAGATTTTAGTTTTCTCACTACATTCATCATGTTAATTTCTTACATGTTCTTGCTTGTTCTTCACAAACTCATCGATTTCTCTCTGTTAATCCTAGAACATGTTATAACAACATTTTATGTGTAATCAAAACTGTGCCAGCATATCAGGAACATAGAGTAATTATTTCAATCTTCATCATGCTTATAATAACATTACAAAACTGAAACAAAATTTAAAATTAAATCATACAATAACAAGATCAAGGCATGGACTTCTAAGTCTATCCTAACACCTTCATGGAATAACATTGTAGAAAAAATACAGCCCCACCCATACTTCTTTCTCCTAGCTTGAAAATTTTCCTCTCCAAAGCTTGTGCCACCCATCACCACCAAGGAAAGAGCTTCAGCTGCTTATCCCTCTCTCAGTCTCACTCTAACTCTCTCTCAAAGTGTTTCTAAGAGCTCTTGCTCAAGTGTGCTGAATGGCGTGGCAATGGATGATATTTGTAGGCTTCTTGGCTAGACAATACATGCCAACGGTGGCAAGATGAGCCAATGGCAGTGTGAGACACTCTTGCCCCTAAGTAGACTCACTAGATTAGGAACATGCATGCAAGGCATGCAAGGAAAAAGAATAGTGATACATGAACCATTCATAATTTTATACATCCCACCAATACTTCTTATTTTTCTCTATCTCTTTCTTTCTATCATATCATAAATCCTATTATACCTATATTTATTTTCTTTTTTTTTTTTTTTACTCTCTCTAAGGTGTTGAATAACATGTTATTTTAGAATGGGTGCTATCAAATATTTTCCAAGCAAAAATTTACTCTCCCTCTCCCTCTCCCTCACTGGCATGGCACACACAGACACACCCAACTCCCACCTAAGTTTTTTGTCTTTTTTCTTTTCTTAAGTTTCTTTTGGGTTTATATTGGGCTAGAGACTATAAAGGCCCAAACTGGTTACTGCTCATACACCTTAAATTTTTTGTCTTTTTTCTTTTCTTAAGTTTCTTTTGGGTTTTATATTGGGCTAGAGACTAAAAAGGCCCAAACTGGTTACTGCTCATACACCTTAACTGCTATTTGTACTTAAATAAAACAGGCTTGAATTTCTTTCAACACCTCCTTTTCTACTCCTCACCCCCCCTTCAGCTCTTATTTTCACTTTATTTTCATAAGCCCAAAACTAACAACCCTTTTAGTTATCATAACAAACATATACAGTAACAAAGAATTAATTAAATATCTAATTAGTAAAACACATAATTAATCAACCAATTAATTTTAAATAACAAAGCATAATAAACACAATCGTATTTAAAGAAATTCAAACAAACCAAACAATTAAAACATAAAAGAATTACTCACAATTTCTTGCATTCATAATTATTTAAAATCAAACAAGATTTATTTTAAAAAATATTAAATTTCCTAAATATCAAACACTATGAATTTCTGTAAAGTGAAAATTGGGATATTACATGTATAACAAGTAGTATCAAAGCTTGAAATTTAAACAAGTTATTTTGTGAAAATGGTTGGGAATCACCTTTCATATTGTGAAAATGGTTGAGATACATCACATTATGCTCAAAATATAATAATAGAAATAGGTACAACACCCACAACATCCAATTAAACGCACATCAATAATAAGATGCACATGTAAATGTAATGTCCCTCTGTCTCTACTCCATATGCATGCGGTACTAACTCTAAGCTCAAGAAAGTAGTTTAGGAGTACATGCTTAACCATAAAGAAGCGAAATCAACTTACTAATGCCCTCAACTTAGCACCTTCACACTATAATATTCTTTTGTGACTAGTTAGCATTAACAACCTTTCAAAGTACGTCCCGACTAACCAGAGTCATTAGGGTTTTACACCAGTTATAATCACCCCAAGGTCAAGTAACCTCTTAGGGCCTCCACCATCCAAATTCATAAATACTTTTTACCAGTATAACAATTTCAAATTATACAATGCATGTCTCATACATACAATGCACACAAAAAGGATTAATTAACATGGTTGACAAAAAGAATGGTAGAGTACTAAGGAGACCAACTATCATTGTTTGAGTGTGATGCTTGATTTTTTGTCATTATGAAAGGAAAGTGGGATTTATGAGGGTAAGCAAAATTATATGATTTACAGTATGATGCTTGAACTTTTTTTTTTTTGCACAGTATATTGTAAGCAAAATCATCTTGGCCTTGTCATTCCTATGGTTTTTTGGTGTTATTCATTCATTCTTCTATAATACTTGGGACTGAATTCTCACTCTTATTATATAAGTTGTATTTTCATTTTGTTCTTTTTGCGTTTTTGTGTTCATTGAGCAGATGACGTTGAACTCTAACCTACCGTTAATTAAAGCATATGTTGAGGATTCCTTAGTACACAAACAAGAGAGATCCATCACTTCTTCTATCCATGGTTCTAAGGCCCCACCTATATATTGATCAGTGTTTCGAGTTCTAAAGAAGACCTCTTGTAACACCCTGGACGTATTATCATTAATAATATCATAAGCGCGCTATCATCGTTAAATAAACGCGGTGCGGAAGCGATAGAATCGTTTTTCTTGATTTCATTATGCATGAAATTTCAAACACATCACATAGCACCATAAAACAAGCTACTGCTGATCCAGGTAACACAGAAACACATAACATAATAGGCAGATAAACAGAAACTATAACAAAGATAATCAGGAGGAATAAACATCGTCTTATACATCAGGGTCTGTACATAGTCATACAACTCAAAACAAAACCACACATGTGGTCACACAGCATCATATGTACAATATAATGGGTGAACACACACCCTAACCCTACACCGGTATAAGACAGAGATCTTTACAAGTCTTCTGATCTTCAACTGCAGCCCATGACCACTCCAGCACGCACTACTAGGGCCTCCTGCCCTGAGGTCACTTCTCCCATCTAGAAGCACCTGAAAAACACAAACCCCACAAGGGTGAGACACACATCTCAGTAGACTCAGGGTTCTGGGAGATCCTCCCTTACCCTGGTTCACCTCCAAGCACAAACATGAACATATATCAGAGCCAAGGATATCATCCTAGCTCACACATATAAAGCCTAGGACATCTTCCTAGCTTTCACCTATCCCAGCCATCTGGGGTAAAACACTGGATGCTATCAGCATCAGAGGTATCCCACCTCATACTGGCTCTCAAGCCATCTCAAACTCGTCTCACATAGGTACCATAACATAGTGTCCACCACAGGACACTTCTCATAACAGAGAGGCACCGCCTCATCACTGAACCGGTATTGCCTGAGTCACCTACTCAGGACTTCACACACACACATTGCCTGAGGAATCCCTCAACTCAGGACTTCAGGAATCCAGATATGGCTCATCTAAGAGGCCTTAGGCTCTAATCCCCTCGGGAAGCCCTCTCTTAGAGATACAACATATTTGTCTACTGCCTGGCCTCACCAGGACTTTCATAACACATGCCTGGGCAAGAACATCCATATAGGGCAATCACCTCCAGGACTTTCATCTCAACTGCTTGGGGAGTCATCCACCACGGGAGCACCGTCCACCAGGACTATTAAGCACATGCCTAAGAGAGATCATCTCACATCGGAGGCACTCAATCTCTTAGGACTTCCAAACCACTGCCTGAGAGAGACTATCCACACAGGGAGCTCTCAATCCCTCAGGGCTTTCCTCTGCCTGGGAGAGACTATCCTCAACGGGAGCTCTCAATCCCCCAGGACTTCTCATCAGCTGCCTGAGAGAGACTATCCTCAACGGGAGCTCTCAATCCCTCAGGACTTCCCATCTAGTGCCTGTGAGAGACTATCCACACAGGGAGCTCTCAATCCAACAGGACTTCCCAAACAGATACCTGAGAGAGACTATCCACACAGGGAGCTCTCAATCCCCAGGATCTCTAATCACCTGCCTGAGAGAGACTATCCTCAACGGGAGCTCTCAATCCCTCAGGACTTCCATCATCTCTGCCTAAGGTGGAACATCCTTCCAGGGCAATCCATCCTTAGGACTTCAGGCGGAGAGCAGTGGCACCTCCCATAGAATCTCAGCTATTCCACGGAGTCCTCAAACTCTTCCTCTGGCTAGGGAACCTCAACTAGCCCGATACTATTCCAGTATCCTAAAGATTCCATCACCTGCAACCTCAGGTGCATCCTTATCCTCACACTATCTTAGTGTCTATCTTAGGTTTCATCATACATTCACACTCCTGGAATGGTCTGAGTTTTACTCCAAGCACCGTTCATCTAGCCCTTCAGGCTCACAAACACATATAATCATTAAAACAGGCCACCTTGGCCATTCATTTCACAGCATGCACAATACAAATATGTTCAAGCATGGCATGCATTCATCACTCACTTGGGTGGTAAACAAGAGAAAGGGAATAATTCCCAGAACGATGAGCTTACCTGGCAAGCCGTGCCTCACAGTTCCAGCCTCAAACGATGGTCTGCGTCTCTGACACCCACAGTGTCAAGCCCTATCAAGGCATACAAACACACGTATCACAGACCATTCAAGCATATAATCATGCATAAGCTCATCAAGCAGTCATCAACTGCCTATGGGAAAGGAACCTCAGTCCTTTCCATCAACCCAGGTTATCTAACCTAAGGTTTTTCAGGCTCATCCATCAAAAGCCTGTCCATAGACCCTCAGTGGTCTATCACAGATCAACCATGGCTATAGAGTCATTCCAGACTCACAGTTAGCCATTTACAATGAGCATCACAGCTCTCACAACCCAACAACTCAGGGTTTCCATAGGGCTTGAACGGTCTAATCATAAGACACCGTTCCCAAGGCCCCTCAGGCACATCAAGCCCATCCACAAGGCTCTTGCATGTCTCAAATCAAGTGACTCAGTTCAAGTCACACATGCACAACCTAGAGCCAAAACCATCATTCACCAAATCACAAACTGAAAGCTAATCCTTCCTCCTTTCATCATTCTAAACACATCTCACAACTGGACCCAGAGCTAATTCTAACTCTATCCCAAGTGGGTCACTATTCATCAAAACCCCAAAATCACAAATCAATCGGAGAAACTCGAGTTTCTTACCTCAGAACTGATGAGGAAGGCCTCTGGACTACTCTCCCTAGCCCTGGTGCAGCTGAATCATCGCCGTTCCTCGTTAAACTCGAGCTCTCTTCAGCATTTCTCAAAGAAGGGGCTTTCTTTGGGTTTCAAAGAATATGGAGGAAGGATTCAAGCTTAAACTGAATTCTAGGGGGTTTGAGGTAGTTATGAATGTGATTTGGGTCACAAAATGAGGTTATGGGAGCTTGGGAAGCTCTCCCATGGCGGAAATGGCGCTGGGGAAGAAGAAGAGAAGGTTTTCTCTTCCAAAAACGCGATTCCCCTTTTATACTGGGCCTATCTGAGGTCTGGCGCGATCCGCGCCAGATCCCGCGCCACCGGCGCCAACTGCACCGCCCTGGTAACGCCATCCGCGCGGCACTCACGCCACCAGCGCCATCTTGCCGAATCTGTGGTGCCATCAGCGCCATACCCCGCGCTATCCGCGTCAACCTGAAACCCAGCTGGCGCTACCAGCGTCAACCTGGCGCTGGTCGCGTGAAAAACTAGGGGAAATGGATATTCCAGGCCACTTCCCGCGCTACTCGCGCCAACTGTGGCGCCATCCGCGCCGGCTGCAACTTATGGCGCCACTTGCGCCAAGCCTGGCGCTGACCGCGCCATGTACCAATCATGGTTTTCTCAACAGGACCTCTGGCGCGATCCGCGCGGAATGCCACGCCATCCGCGCCAGGACTATGGGATATTATACCTCTCCAAGGATACTTAGTAGTAGTTAAATGGTATTAAGGCCAGTTGTAAAGAGTAGTGAGGATGTCTTTTATTGTTTCTGGGTATTATGAGTATTTTGAAGGCTCTTTACTTAACTCTTATTATTATGTATTTTGTTAATTTTATCACTCTTTTTTCCCCTCTATGACTGTATTTGGTGTTATTTCGATGATAGTATTGTAACACCTTAAGGCTTATGGATATTTGTTTCTTTTATGCATGACTGATGATTTTACAGTATCGTTATTCATTTTATGTACATGGTACTCTTATGTATGTTTATTATTTATATAAAAAAACATTTTTTTAAATTTTCTACAAATGAAAATACTTTTCACAAAATTCTTTATTTCTACAATTAGAGTTATTAGTTTAGTCAATGCAATGTCATGAGATGTTACTTGTTTTTTTATTATTATTTTCTTGTTGCTTTTTCTTTATTTAAAAAGGTAAAATTACTCTGTGTAGGTGGTTTTGAATTATTTGATAATTTTTAATTAGATTTTTAAACTATTTTTAATATAGAATCCTTGAACTTGCATTTGTTTTTTAATTGTGTCCTTTGTCTAATTATCATTGCAGTAAATTAGCCACAAGGATTTAATTAGTCCTTGAATTCAATATTATCACATTTGCATGTTTTGTGTTGAGTATTCCCTTCCCTCCAAAGCCAATGTTCTCACCTTGACAGGTTCTCAACACTATTTTCAATTAGATTTTTCAATCACTATTTTCACCTTTGCAAGTTCACTCAGTTTAAATATTTTGATTATAGGTGATTATTTTGTCAATTTTTTAATGATATAACAAGTCAGTTATTAATGTCATTATTATGTCATTAGTTAATATTGCTTGATAATTAAATACTAAAACAAAAATAAATAAATTTTACAGGAATTAAAATATTTTTTTAAAGAATTAAAATAAAAAACACCCCTATTTGGTAAGAACCAAAGGATTATTTAAGTTTTTACTTTTTTATTCATTTGATACATCAATACTCACTGGATAACCTAAAAAGTAAAAAATTTACTTTTTATACATTAATTTGACACGTCAGTACTTATTAAATTTAAATTTTTATAATTAAAATTTATTAAAATCTAAATAACAAAATCTTAATCATAAAACCTTGATAAGTAATAATTTTCACATGATCTCTTAAAATTTATAATGTCAAAATAATTTTGTTAAATCTCAATCCAATATATTTCTTTTATTTATTATATATGTCAATACTTAATTATCATTTTTTGGATAGTTTTCACAAATATTTTTTTTATTGAACACAATTATATTTAAATTAGATAAAAAATATTGAGACTCAGATTTAAGACTAGTAATTAAATTGAAACAATACTTAATTATCATATTTGTTATCATTGTTAAGATAAAATAATAAACTTTTTCTTTCCTAACAATCATAGATAGCTCATTGTCGTTAGTGTCACCTCTACCTTCATGGCCATGGCTACCACAACAACTCTTGTTCAGATTTTTTCTTTCTTTCTTTACTTCCCTTTTCGTTATTCTCTTCGATCTCACCCAGTCACGTGTCTCGCACCACTCTCCTCTACGTCGACGCAATCGTCAACTCCCTTGAAGGCATCCATCGCTCCATGGATGTCGAGAACTACAAGTCCGTCGAGCACTACATTCAAATCAGGAAACCCAAAATCCTCACGAACCCCACAAAAATCAAAACCACCACAAACAAACACTGGAAACCACAAATCAAAAATGAAAACGAAAACCATCGCCACAGACCCAACCAATCTGAACCGCAGAGAAGGATAAAATGATTTTGGATCGAGAGAGAGAGTAGCGAGAGCGACAATCTATATTTGTGTCGTCATCGTCGTCGGAGTTGAGCTTCTGGCCGAAGCTCAATGTGGTGGCGGTGCCACCGCCAACACGATTGTCGTCGTCCGTGGAGAGTTGAAAAGGGTGGTGGTAATGGGAAAGACTGAAAGAGAGGATTGGGGGAGAGAGAAAAGAACTTGTACAAGGGGCAAAGTGGGAAAGGAGGAGAGAAAAGAGAGAAAATGAAAAATTTCAGTCATTATTATATTTTAAATGGGATAATTTAACGTCTAACATTACTTTTTCTCATGGTGGTAGACATGCTAAGATCTCCAACCATAGTCATAGTCAGATCATAGAATGAAAAACATGGCACGAAATTCTTCAATCCAACATACTGATCTCTTCAGGACATCACATTTGTCATCATCAAAACCGCACGATCCATGTTATTCTCACTCTTCTGTTAATTTTTTTTTTTAAAAAAATTAACACAACAAAATATGTTTCCATTGTGTTATTTTAAAAAAACAATAATACAACTAAAAAAGTTTCCATTTGTTTTTTTTTATATGAAATGAAACTAGTTTTAATTGTGTATTTACACATAACTAAGTCGAATTGGTTAGAAGAAGAAAAAAAGGCAAAAAGATAGAATGTGAGTGGGAGAAGAAGAGAAGAGGTAAAGAAAGAGGATGTCTAGAAAGGAAGAAGAGAGTTGGGTTGGAATGGAATAGAAATATAGATCCTCTCCCATCCAAAATAATTGATATTAAAAAAAAAAAAAAAAGAGGAGTGGGAAGAGACAAAAAGTGATGCGAATAACAAAGCCCAAACCTCACCCACATCAAAGCCATGTTTACGTGGGTTTTCTTTTAAGAATGAAAATTTTATTACTTAAACGAGCAAAGTTAAAAAGATGGACTTAGATTCTTTACAGTCCTAACCCCCTATTGCCCCTACAGCAGCGTATTAGTCTTTCATAATTAAATACATAAATATACTTTTTATATTCCTATTTTTAATAACCATTAGATTTAAATCTAATGGCCAAAATCACTACTGCAGAGGCAGCATAGCTGCACACAATTCATATACTAAAAGGTTTCGATAAATGATGGCTGTAATAATAAGAAGCTATTTTTAAACTCCTTTTTATATCATTTTATTTGACTATGATCAATTTGTCCAATGATAAGGTTTTATGTTAATTCATTGATATCGTGAAAAATTAGTTCTTCTCACTAAATTCAACTCTCCTCAGTTAAATACTCCTTTAATTGCTCTAAAATATAACAAATAAAAGGATACCAACCATGATAATAATTGAACTTAATTAAATAATATTAATGGTCTACCTTGCAAAAATAGAAAAATTGTACCAATCTTTTTGTGTGTGTGAAGGATGGCAATAGCCCAACAAATTGTATTATACATTTATACTACTATTCTACCTAAAGGTGCCCCCCGTCTTCCAAATGAGTTATGTCAATAGACTATAATTCTTTTGGTCAATAATTCTACACTATCAACTAAGTTATAATTTATATAATCACACGTTAGAATTACATTATAATATAATAGTGCAAACTAAAATAACATATTAGTAGTCAGTAACCACGTTATCCTAACCCTCTTTTATTAAAATCAGACTATAATATGTCCGTGGCTGTTCTGTTTTGTTTTGTTTTGTTTAGTTTCTTAGACTGAACGGTGGTACACGTATTCTAACCGTTATAAACCCTCTAAGGCTCTTTGCCTTAGCAAGCAAATTGCAACTTCTGCTGTCTCTGTCCTTTGTTTCTATGCCAAAACAGACCCTTGACAACCCCATTTTTTTCTTCTTATTTATGTTTTTTCTATTTGTTTTTCATTTAATCTCTTTCGTTTAATTTTTATGGCAATAATATTGCCTTTCAGTTTTCTCTCTTGCCCCCGAAGTCACTTTCTTTCTTCTTAGTTGGATGGATTAAGTTTGAGCGCCATCTTGTTTGGATGCTGAGAAAATCTCAAAATCAGGTTTCTCTCTCTCTCTCTCTCTCTCTCTCTCTCTTCTTCCCTTTTATGTTTCTGGGGCTTAAATTTCACTTGAGAATTCATTGAACCCAGATACAAAAAATAATTCCCTCTTACCATTATTTTTCGGTGTATATAGACACTTATCTGTACCACTGAATTGAATTTCTAGAACTAGAGAGAGAGAGAGAGAGAGAGAGGGAAAATGGCCTGTGCACATGGTCTTGCTCCAATTTTCAAATTGGGTTTTGTGTTTTCTTCTGTTTCACCATCACAAAGGAAGAGGCACCCTTTGATGTTTCCTGCATCACACTGTGGATTTTCCCTCAAATTCTATGGTGGGCTGTCTGCGAAATCCTGCAAGTTCAAAAACCCTTCCTTTGTCAGTGCAAAACACGGTTCAATTAGGGGTTTTAGGGCTCTGAAATCCGTTGAACTGGACCAATATGTGACCAGTGATGATGAGGAGGATGAAATGAGTGATGGATTCTTTGAGGCCATTGAGGAGCTTGAGAGGATGACAAGGGAGCCCTCTGATGTTCTTGAGGAGATGAATGACCGTTTGTCTGCAAGGGAACTGCAGCTTGTATTGGTGTATTTCTCCCAGGATGGAAGGGACTCATGGTGTGCTTTGGAGGTGTTTGATTGGCTGAGGAAGGAGAATAGGGTTGACAAGGAGACCATGGAGCTCATGGTTGTCATCATGTGTGGTTGGGTGAAGAAGTTGATTCAGGAGCAGCATGGCGTCGGTGATGTGGTTGACTTGCTCGTGGACATGGATTGCGTGGGGTTGAGACCGGGTTTTAGCATGATTGAGAAGGTGATTTCCTTGTACTGGGAGATGGGGGAGAAGGAAGGGGCTGTCTTGTTTGTGGAAGAGGTTTTGAGGCGCGGAATCCCTTATGTTGAGGAGGACGAAGAAGGGCATAAAGGAGGGCCAACTGGGTATCTTGCTTGGAAAATGATGGTATGTAAGCATTTGATGCCTGGTGTCTAGCTTTTTTTTACTTGGTTGGATAGTTAGCTCTCGTTTGAAACTTAAGAATTGATGGATGACTTAGTTGAATGAGGCATTGTGGGGGTTGTTTGTCCTTTGGTTCCCTTAGATGTTTTGTTAATTGGAGCTTGGAATTTACATTTTTCTGGTTTGCATAACTTGGTTTGTGTTGGTGGTCTTGTCTGATATTGCTCTGGTTTTAGTCAATTGATGACATTGTTGCTGGTGGTTTGATTTATATAATTAGGTTGTTCTTTCAAGGAGGGGGAATGTGTCTCCTCCCACTTGTGTTTTTTATTTTTAATATCTAACTATGAATGGAATGGAATGGAATGAGATGGAAAGGAAACCAAATAATCTTGGGTTACCATTCCCTCTCTTCCCCCGTTCAAATGTAGAACGGAGCTCCTAAGTTATTATGAAAAGACTTTTTGGAAATAGAAAAGCTTGTTTTTTTATTGTTTGTTCAACTTCATTTTCAAATGCACTACCTTGTTCAACTTGTATGTCGTATTTGTAGCAGGAGCACTCTGTGACTTGTTGCTGACTTTGTTTTTAGTATCTTAAGCCTATAATGTCCCATATGCATTTTTTTTTTTTTACCAGTTTTTCTTTCCTAGGGTCAAAGAAGGTTAGGGATTTTTTTTTTCCTGATTACCAGTTGAATTATTTAGCTGTGGAACGATATGAAGATGACAAAATTGTATTGTCCCATTGTTATAACTCTTGTTGGATACTTGTTGCAGTTTCATTTCAGGACTATATCCACAAGTGTTAATTTGAATGTTTTCTTTTCAGGCTGAGGGTGACTATAGAAATGCAGTTAGATTAGTAATTCGTTTTAGAGAATCTGGCTTGAAGCCAGAGATCTACAGTTACCTTGTTGCAATGACTGCTGTGGTTAAGGAACTGAATGAATTTGCCAAAGCTCTACGCAAGTTGAAAGGCTTTACAAGGGCTGGTTTGGTAGCTGAGTTAGATCTAGAAGATGTTGAACTTACCGAGAAGTATCAATCTGATATATTAGCCGATGGGGTGCGCTTGTCCAATTGGGTGATTCAAGATGGCAGCCCATCACTTCATGGAATTGTTCACGAGAGGCTCCTTGCTATGTATATTTGTGCCGGTCATGGAATTGAGGCTGAGAGGCAGTTGTGGGAGATGAAGCTTGTGGGTAAGGAGGCTGATGGAGATTTCTATGACATTGTCCTTGCCATTTGTGCATCACAGAAGGAATCCAATGCCACGGCAAGGCTGCTGACCCGGTTGGAGGTTGCGAGCTCACCACAGAAGAAGAAAAGTTTGTCGTGGTTGTTAAGAGGCTACATCAAAGGCTGCCATTTTAACGAGGCAGCAGAGACTATCATGAAAATGCTTGAATTGGGATTCTATCCAGAGTACTTGGACAGGGCAGCTGTAATACAAGGTTTGAGGAAAAGAATCCAGCAATATGGCAATCTAGATACTTATGTCAGGCTCTGTAAGTCCCTCTCTGATGCAAATCTGATAGGACCTTGTCTTGTACATTTGTATATAAGGAAATATAAGCTTTGGGTTGTGAAAATGCTCTAAGGCCTATGTATGGATTGATAGAAAGGAACAAAATAGTATGAAATGAAAGGGGATGATACATGGTTCCATTGTTTGGATTGCTTAAAATAGGATGAAATGGAATGGAACATTAAGGAATATACATTTCATTCCATTAAACACCCCTTTTTCTTCCCTTCAATTTGGTGAGTATAGGATGGAACCATCTATTCATTTCACTCTATTATGTTCCATTGCATTCCACAATCCATACCATTAGATAGAAAATGAACTGGTACTGTGCCACGTTTACAACCTTTGGTTTTGGAGGCATATTTGTATATCGAGCACTGATTTTCTTGGTGCTTGCTTACGTATATAATTTTGTATAGTTTTAATGTTAAATGGACCAATACTAGTAGAAGAGCAACGTTGTAATGAATATGATGATTAGTATCTTCTTCAGAATGAGTTACTTGTGCATTAGGTGGATGGTGTCATAATATTTGAGAGGAGTGCTAGTAATACACTCTGTAAAATAATTTTGTAAGTTTCAACAAATTTTAATTAATATTGTAATTGAAAATATGTTGGCAAGAGTGTTTTAGAAAATATTTTGCTAGCATTTCTCTATTATTCATGCTTCAACTTGATGTTATGAAATAAGCATTTACATGTGTACTTTGATGTTATGACATAAGTCTATAGGTGTTTATGTATTTGAATGGCCGACCCTTCTATGAGCGAGAACATGATTTTATCTTGAGAAATGCTTAATGATGTTAAGAAATTATTATTTTTTAATGATAAACATTGGCCGATGATGAATCTGTTGTGTATTGTCTAAAACAAGTTTGCTTTTACAGGAGAGTGAGGAGACATATATGTATGTGTAATTCATTAAAAAAAATTAAAATTAAAATGTTATTTCCATTTCAAAGTTTGTTACCAGTGTCTTTTGTCTTTTATTTTTTTTCCCGAATATGCTTTGGGTTTTGCATGTATGTGCAAGGACTTTGCTAGTCTCACAACGTTTTCTTCTACGTTCACCTCCAACTTTTTTTTTGACAAATATCTTTGACAAAAACATACTTTTGTTTTGTATCTCGACAAAATCTTATTAAGATAGACTGAAAATATATTTCTATTGTGCATCTTAGGAATGTCAAAATAGAATGAACTCAACTCATACACCTATTTAAATGGGTTGGGTTGGGTTGGATTTCATGATTAAATCCATCAAGTCTTATAACTCAATCAAATGCAACCCATCGACTTAGCAAGTCAATGACAAGTTGGATTGAATTGGGTACTTGAGTTGACTCATTTGGTGATTTTTTTTAATATACTTTTTATGATCTTAAAATCATTTATCTAGTGGGTTAACTCATGAGCTATCATTTTCAACATATTTCTTTTAATCTTTCTGTAATTTTTGGCAAATCAATCCAACCTAACCTACATTTGAGCACGAATTGAGTTGGGTTGAAATTTTTAACTCAATGAAAAACAAACAGCTTAAGCATAACCCAACCTAGTCCATTTTTTAGTGAGTTAAGAGCAAATTGAATTGAGTTAACCTATTTGACACCCCTAGTGCGTATGGACAATATTTGTTGAACTGCTTGACGAAAAAAAAAATAATGTGTATTTCGACAAAATCTTGTTAAGATACACAATGTAAATACATTTCTGTTATATATCTTGACAAGATTTTGTTTAGATAAGCAACAAATATATATTTTCGTTATGTTAGTTTGATATGATTTGTTGAGATACACAACCAAAACACGCTTCTATTAAGGATACATTTATCAATTATTTTTTAAAATTGAGAGTGAACTTAGATAAAAAAAAAAAAAAAAAAAAAGATGAGATTACCAAATCCTTATGAGTAGTACGCTCCTATTGTTTCTTGTTGCACCTCTTTTTTTAGCTTTCAGGATGATCAATCCAGGATGTAAAATTACATTCCAAAATGATAACAAATATTGACTTCTGAAATGGTCAATCTAAAAGGTAAAATAAATATTTCAAAAAAGATGCTAGAAGCAACTTGGAGGAACATGAAGCAACAATCCAAGAGGACAACTGTATGCGCATGTTGTCTTTTGTCTTATCCTCTCTCTGTTTTTTCCCAATGGGCTCTGGGACTATTAGGCACCTGCTTGGTCATGAAGGTGTTGGTGTCCAAGTAAGATGAGGATTTGTATTCTTAGTTTAATTTAATTTCAAGAACGTTGTAATTTTAATTCATTAAAAATTAAATAAAAATATTTTTAAAAACTTTCTCATCTGAAAGTTATTTTTTATTATCATGTTATTGATATAAAATATCCATTAGCTTTATTGATGACTAATCTTAGTCGAAAAATCTGACTAATTATTTTTGATGAAGTTTTTCTTTTCTTCTATCAATCACATTATTTTTATTCACAAAATTCAAATATGAGATATTACTTAAGGGTCAAAGTTAAGAATTACTTGGACCAACCACTTATTTTCCATTTCAAAATTTGTTAGTCTTCTCTCTCTCATATTCTGAATGGGCTTCGAGGGTTTGACACATCATTTTCTCCAATTCTCCAATTAAACTTGTGGTAGTCTTATACATTTTTAAGTGAATTCCTTTTATAGTCATCTTAATTGAATGACAAAATGTATAACTATCACATTGATTACTGTTTCCCAACTGAACAAGGAAAGCATATTGTTTTGAGGAAAAAGAAACTCTTGTTGACCTTCTTGAAATTGAAGCATTTCTTTGGAAAGAAAGTCATGGTATGATCTTCTTCATCACGGTGGTGCTACTACAACAATTAATTTTATAAAATACTTGTGTGTGACACGCAGGCCCGGCCCTGGGCCAGGGCAAACAGGGCACCTGCCCAGGGCCCAATTTTTTTCTCTTATGCAGTGAGGTACATAGCAGCTGTTGGTCTGTATGTGATTAGCAAAATCTTAGCAAATCTTGAGTAACAATTTTTTCCAGTAATATGTAATGAGGTATAATTAAGGTTCCTGCCAATAATCTGCCAATAAATAATTTTTTTCATCCAATAAATGAAATTGATGGCATATATAAAGTAAGTTATGATTCATCAAATTATAATTTAATGTAATTACAAGGTAGCTTTAATAAATG
>PYAF01000004.1:1114022-1129213 GCA_007407185.1 Glycine tomentella
ATTAGCTTTGTCAAAATTATATGAATCTTCAGGTAATGATGCTAAAGCAAAAAGTGAAGCAGAAAGTTTGGCTAATGCACTTCAAAATTTTGAATTCTTACTTGGAATGGTTATTTGGTATGATATCTTGTTTTCAATTAACATGGTGAGTAAAAAACTGCAATCCAAGACAATGTGCATTGATACTACTATGAAAGAAATGGAAGGTATCATATTATATTTCGAAAATTATAGAAATGAAGGGTTTGAAGATAGTATGAGTATTGCCAAAGATCTCGCGTTAAGTATGGATATAGAGCCAAATTTTCCAACTAAACGTCCTATTTTTAGAAAAAAACAATTTGGTGAGGATTGTCATGATGAAGATTTGCAATCACCTAAGGAGTCTTTTAGAGTTAACTACTTTTTGGTGATTGTGGATATGGCGATTGCTTCTTTGAAAGACAGATTTGATCAACTAAAGATTTTTGAAAATGTTTTTGGATTTTTAATTGACTTTACAAGGTTGAAGTCCTTGGAAAATAATAGATTAAGGGATTGTTGCAATAATTTTAAGGATACATTTTCTCATAATACTTTGTCAGATGTTGATGCAAATGACTTTTATTCTGAAATGAAGGTGTTGCAAATGACTTTACCAAATGAGTCAATGACAGCAATTGATATTCTTGAATTTGTCAAAAATGCAGATTGTTATCCCAACGTTTCTATTGCATATTGAATCCTATTAACGATGCCTGTGACAGTAGCTTCCTCGGAAAGAAGTTTTTCAAAGTTGAAATTATTGAAAAATTACTTGAGATCGACAATGTTGCAGGAGAGATTGAATGGTCTAGCAATGTTATCTATTGAGAGAAATATGTTGGATAAAATCGATGTAGATATGATTATAAATGACTTTGCGTCAAGAAATGTCAGAAGGAAATGCTTTTTATAAAGCATTATATGTATCTTTAATATACAGTTTTGAAAATTATTTGGGATGTAATGAATTTTTATATCTTTTAATATTATTTGTATTTAAAAAAAATTTGTGTTAGGGACCCATTTTTTCCATTTCGCCCCGGGCCAAAGAATTTTCAGGAATGACCCTGGTGACACGTGACCTTTTTTATTTCATGCTCCTATCATTGCTTGTCTAGTTATGCTTTAAAAACATATGTGTTGCTCCATCAGTTGTGTTTACTTTTTATGAAGAAAGAAGAAACAAAGCTAGCTTGTTGCAACTTTCTAATAAAGTAATTTTTTAACTAGGCAATTTTAAGTTGCTTCAAAGTCCGGTTAACTCAATTGTATCCTACTATTTGATTCCACACCTGACTTGCATTGAGTTTGACATTGATTTCTACCTTACCACTCCAGTTTCATTATTTCAATGACACCTCTTTCATTAATTAGTTGTTTACCTTATCCCACATACAATAGGCTAAAAAAAGAAGCTGGATTTTTTTAAGAAAAAAAGAAAGGGACGAAAATATATTAGAGACAAAACTCAAGATACAGTTCCTTAAATGTTTTTAAGTGTTCTTCAATTAAAGTTAAAGTTAGTGTTGAATTTCAAGGTTTAATTTCAACATTCAAGAGTTTGCAACTTTCTTGCTTCTCCCGCAAAGATATCCACCTTTTATTACCATTTATCAAAAATATTATTTTCTCAACTTTTATAACTAGATAATATAAATCTAACGGTGAATATCTTTGTTGTAAAACTTCAATTGTGATTGAATAACTAAAAAAAGTATTTTAAAATTTGAGTGATCATACATAACACTTCGATATATCAAATATTTTATGAACATCAATTATTTTTCTTTATCCCATCTTCAATCACATTAAATCACTTTTCATACTTACATTTTTCTATTTTCTCTTTTTCTCTCTATCTGAGTGTCCAAAATTTATTTCCTTATACATGAAGAGTACGGTTTCTACCAAACTTTTTCAAAAAAATTAAGGATGTGTTTGATTTAAATGAGAAAAATATAATTTTTTTAAAATTAAAATAAAATATAACATATGAGTCTCACAAAATAAAATATAATTTTTTTCCTCCAGGCCATTAGTACTCACAGGCAAACATGACCACATCAGAGGTGTGATGAAATTAATGAATTGAAAGTTCATGTTCATACCAAGAAATATATTGCGTGATAATGCATCCACTTGTGTATCTTATCATCACGAGATCATATACTACGGTGTTGATTTTCATGGCAAGACAAGACATATATTACGTTGGATACTCTTACAAAAGAAAAAATAGTGATAATTTGTTAGTTATTACTCTTTAAATTTGGCAGCCCTGTTCCTGTCCACTGCAGAGTTTGTCAGGTGCAGCCAAATAAATAGCCATATGCTAGCTTCAGCAACATTTACTTCATGCTACTATTATGCATTTTCAGAAAATGTTAAATGTATACTTCATACCCCGGTGAAAAAGAAAGAGATAAAAAAAATAAAACAAGAATTTTTATTTTTTATAAATACAATAAATGATGTAATGAAAAATAAGATTGGAAATAAAATGTAAGAGAAGGCTGAGTGAATGATAATATGTAATAAGAGAAAAAATGTTATATTGTGATAACTAAATCTTTTTATACAATTATTTAATTATGATATATATGTATAATAAATTTGTTAATTTTTAAAATATTTATCTTAAAGTCATTCTAATATTGATTTATAATTAAATGATAGTGTTTTATATGGTCATTATATAGATATTACTTAAACTAATATAATAATTCTATTTTTTTATGCAGTCCTTTCTATAATCTCTCCGTTTAGAATAAAAGGAAACTATATAAATAAAAATCCTTCTTGACTCAAGTATCGGTCTTCGATTAAAACGAGATTAGTTGCATAATAAAAAAATAATTAGTAAAAGGAAAAGGATGGATAAAACTCAATCCAAATACTTCAGATAAAAATAATAATTTAAATAAATAATCAACCAAAAATATCCCTAGATGCATGCCTATCTAGCCTCTTTAACTCTGCTTTTATCTTCGTAATCTTAACACATGATCTTAAATTTTACAAGTTGTGTCAAAAGCTAAGATACTCTCACTGGAAGCATTGACCTAGAGATGCTGCAAACAAAAAGACTTGAGTTCTGTGCCACAAAAAATATGTGCCATACAGGAATTAGCAACTATCCAGATTTGCATAGATTCGAGGAACTATTTTCTTAAAGCCATTTGGGTCATTTTCAACAATTTGCTTTTAAGTTTCCCTTGTGGGACAGTACTAGAGAAGAACATGCTTCAGTTGTGTCACATGGTGTTTGTAGTGATGTGTGATCATTTTTATTGTCATTTTGTTCTCTTGAGATGAGTATATTTATTCCCCCTTTGCTTTTGTTCCTTACATGAACTCCAACTTGTGTTGACGTGCAGATATTATTCTTTTGTACATGCATCATATACATGCATTCAATTATTGCTGGAATCTCTATGCGGAAGAGCCATCATACATAATTGTTTTAAGTTATAAATAAATAAATAAATTTTGCAAAGAGGTGTTGCTAAATCTACCATATTCCTGACCCATCAATAATTAGAAGCCCAAAGACTAGGATCATTGGCTTACATGTTCACATTTGATGTTTTTTACCACTTTGTGTAGACGTGACCAATCACATCCTCGCAAATTCATGTGCCGTGGAGATGTAGGGGACCATTTTTAATTATTTCATACATGATATTATATGTTATACATCGTAATTGGATCATATGTTGTACAAAGTCACAAAGAATATATAATCGAATATTGAGGCCCCAAAAGAAAATGGTGTTTCTCAATCACCTTATGTCTTTTACTCTAGAAAAAACAAATAAAGAGCCACACAAGAATTGGACATTCAACCAATATAATCAAAATAATCTATAGTACTGATGATCGCCATTAGATTGGAAAATACATAGTAATTAGTAAATCGATTTTGTCCGAGAAAAGAGTAACATAAGTGAAATTTTAAAGTCTTATAATCATTTATTATTAACCGAGGAAGAATCAAACTAAATCGATATAATTTTGATAATTATTTTATAATTTTTAACTGAATAATATTTTATTAAAATTCATCGTTAATTTTTTTTTAATAATTATTATTATATTGTTATTATTGTCTTTTAGGGAGGGGATAGGGAGAGGGGGATATTTTAAAATGTGAATATACAATATGTTTGGTGTTGATAAGACCACCTAACATAAAAATAATAATTGGATTGGTTATACAACTCACTCCACCTTATGCACTTTGCTTGAAATGCAATTCCATCTCAATCCGAATATTTGAATAATAATTTAATTAAGCCAAAGGTGCGTAGCTAATAAAGAAGAATTCGTTCATCATTAAGGTACGTTTCACTTTGGTGGTGGAACAATTAAATAATCTGTGACTCTGTGTCCTACTTTTTTAATACAACAAAAAGAAAAGAAAAAGAAAATGATCATGGAACCAGTTGACCAGACTGGCATGCTTGTGTCCCAAATTGGAGTGGTTCTTCTGAAGGATCTGTAATTGTATGCTCCTCTTTCTCTTTTTCTATCCCTTAGTGAAGTCACAAGTGGAGTCAGTTAATGGCACAGGTTGAGCATAGCGTAGCAGCTTCACCTGATCACACCAAGAAATTTAACTGCTAGTTGCTAACTTTGGTTTATTTACACCACAAACACACCAACCCTTTTCATTCATTCAGTTTGTGTTGATGTGTTGAGTCCTATTCTTTGATTCTAAAATCACGCATTATCCAAAGCCTGAATTTTCCACTCCTTTTTAGCAAAAAAAGAAGATGCCATTAGTCAGTTTAGGCCATTGGCGGCCCTATATATTATTCAGAGTATGCAAATACACCCCGTGAATTAGATAAGTTACACCTAAATGTCTTGAATTTTTGTGTTTTGCCCCCTCTAGTTTATTATATTTGAACCCATTACTCTCCAATTTCTCACTCTTCCATAACACTAGCAGCAAGTAAGCTTTTTTGCCTCCACTAATTCAGGGTCTTGGATCTGCCACTGGTTTAGGCCATTGGTCTTCATCATCATCCATCCACCATCAACAAGAACAATTCCTTTTTTTCCTTCAATCCTAAAACTGTATAGCCCCCACATAACCTATAAGGCTACACACTCACCTCTCTCTCTCTTTCTCTCAATGTTGCTGCAAGTACAAAATAACAAAATGAAGTTCCTTCACTCACAGGTTCACACCCCGTGTTTATGTTTATTCAAAGTTCAGCACTTATGCAGAAGGGGTTGAAATCAAAGTACGCATAAGTGATCAGAGATGCGTGGTTTGAAGCTAACTGAACGTTTCAAGAGCACTCAAGTTCATGCTCTCAGTTCTTCTTCATCAGAAACAAATGGTGGCAATAGCAGCAAAGCCTCAGTGGCTGCTGCCACCAAACCTCACAACTACCTTAACAGAAACAAAACCATGTTACCATCATGGTCAAAAACCAAATCCAGAACTACCAACAAAAATTCAACCTCATCACTAGCAAACCTTGCCCTTCTTCGCCTCCCTTCCACTGACACCATTGAACCATCCATAGAACCTCACCTTAAGCCCATCAACCTTGTAGAGACCTTATCAGAACTCTATCATCGCATGGAGTGTTGTTCACAGTCCAACAAAGCCTTAATGTGTGTGGAACAGTACTCTCTCTTGCGTGGCCTTGGTGATCAGAAAATACTCAGAAGATGTCTCAGGACAGCATATCAAAATGCTGAGGATGTGATTTCCAAGGTTGTGTTGTCTGCGTGGTTGAGGTTTGAGAGGAGGGATGATGAGCTAGTTGGTGTGTGTTCAATGGATTGTGCTGGTTATGTTGTTGAGTGTCCAAAGAAGAATTTGGAGCATGGGTTTAGTCCTTGTTCAGTTAATGATCACTGCCAGTGTCAGAAAGAGCCAAATCAGGGAACCTGCACTGAGAGTGTGTGTTTGTCAGATGAGGAAAGTGATGTCTTGTTCTGTGTTGGGAGTGAAGAAATCAGTTGTGTTAGGTGCAGGATAGCTGCACTTTCAGACCCTTTTAATGCTATGCTCTATGGTGGCTTTGCTGAGTCCAAAATGAACAAGATCGATTTCTCAGGAAACGGGATATGTCCAAAGGGGATGAGGGCAGTGGAGTTTTACAGCAGGACTAAGAGATTGGACCTCTTCTGTCCAATGACTGTTTTGGAGCTGCTGTCCTTTGCCAATAGGTTTTGTTGTGTGGAGATGAGGTCTGCCTGTGATGCACATTTGGCTTCAATTGTTGTGAATGTTGAAGATGCATTGGTGCTTATTGAGTATGGATTGGAAGAAAGAGCCACCCTTCTTGTAGGGGCTTGCTTACAAGTGTTTCTTAGGGAGCTTCCAAATTCTCTATATAATCCAAAGGTGGCAAAAATATTCTGTAGTTTTGAGGCAAAAGAAAGGTTGGCCAATGTGGGGTGTGCTTCTTTCTTATTGTACTACTTCCTGAGTCAGGTGGCAATGGAGGATAGGATGGTATCTAAAACCACAATGATGTTGCTGGAGAGAATGGGGGAGTGTGCTACAGAAAGATGGCAGAAGGCACTAGCATTCCACCAATTGGGTTGTGTGCTTCTTGAAAGGAATGAATACAAAGAAGCTCAACATTGTTTTGAGGCAGCAGTTGAGGAGGGTCATGTTTATTCTTTGGCTGGTGTGGCCAGAACTAAGCACAAGCAGGGTCAACCATATTCAGCCTATAAGTTAATTAGTTCTCTCATATTTGAGTATAAACCAGCAGGGTGGATGTACCAGGAGCGTGCACTGTACAACATGGGAAAGGAAAAGAGTTTTGATTTAGATGTTGCAACTGAATTGGATCCCTCTCTTTCATTTCCATATAAGTATAGAGCACTAGCAAAGGTGGAGGAGAAGCAAATAAAGGAAGGAATTATAGAGTTAGATAGGTTTATTGGATTCAAACTCTCCCCTGATTGCCTAGAATTGAGAGCTTGGTTGTATGTTGCACTTGAGGACTATGACAGTGCAATGAGAGATATTCGGGCGCTGCTAACCATAGAACCGAATTACATAACTTCACATGGGAAGATCAAAGGGGAATACTTGCTCAAACTTCTAAACCACGGAGTTCAGCAGAAGTGTCAGGCTGATTGCTGGATGCAGTTGTACCAACAATGGTCTTGTGTAGATGATATTGGTTCTTTGGCTATTATACATCAAATGCTAGAGAATGAGCCTGGAAAGAGCGTGCTAGAGTTTCGTCAGTCTCTACTCCTATTGAGGTTAGTATATGTGTAACTGAACTACAACTATCTCCTCTTTAACTTTCAATTCTCACTGTGTTTATTGTCACACTGCCAAGGATCCTTAGGACTTGAGCCTGAATGTTTGACAATGACTAGCTTATTACATTTACAATGTAGCAATTTTCTTATTCAAATTTAGTTCTAGTTTACAATGTCAAGATAATTTCCTCACATTTGTGAAATTTACAGATTAAACTGTCAAAAGGCTGCAATGCGCAGTTTACGATTGGCCAGAAACCATTCTAGCTCAATGCAAGAGAGGCTAATTTATGAAGGATGGATCCTATATGACACTGGATATCGCAAAGAAGCAATGGCAAGGGCTGACATTTCCATTGCAAAGCAGAGATCATTTGAAGCTTTTTTTCTAAAAGCGTATGTGTTGGCAGATACAACTCTGGATCCTGAATCTTCTTCCTACGTTATTCAGCTTCTAAAAGAAGCACTTAAATGTCCTTCAGATGGTCTTCGCAAAGGACAAGTCTGTGTGATCTCTGATACTATAACTATTGCTAGTGAATTAAGTGTTTTGCAGTTATTTGAATGTCTTGTACTCGTGCAATATTTTGCAGGCATTGAATAACTTAGGGAGTATTTATGTGGATTGTGGTAAGCTTGAGCTTGCAAAAGAATGCTACAAGAATGCTCTTGCAATTAGGCACACAAGAGCTCATCAAGGTCTGGCACGCATTTATCATCAGAAAAATCAAAGAAAAGCTGCATATGATGAGATGACCAAGCTAATTGAGAAGGCAGAGAGAAATGCCTCGGCATATGAGAAAAGATCAGAATACTGTGACCGTGAGATGGCAAAGGCTGATCTTGATATTGCAACTCAACTTGATCCTTTAAGGACCTACCCATATAGATATAGGGCAGCAGGTACTTTCCCTTGTTGCTCGCTCTCCTATCTGCCATTTGAGTTTATTAATTAACCATGTTCAATTTAACCATCTGTAGTTATATTACCACTTAACAAGTTTGGCATCAGCATTGAAATTAATTAAATAGTTTGTGGGATCTGAATTCCTAAAGGACAGTTATTTATTTTATCTATTGTCCTTTCTTTGGTGTTTCGAAATCTATTACAAAGTTTAAATTTGTAATTTTAAGCGTCTTTGTATTTACGGAGTAGTAAATATAGTAGGTAGAAATTTCAGTTTCTTCCATTTCTACAATTTTCCAACCTCATATTTTTCAAACCTTAAATGTATGACCAGTGATGATGGATGAGCAAAAAGAAACTGAAGCAGTAGAAGAACTCACTAAGGCCATAAAGTTCAAGCCTGACCTGCAAATGCTTCATCTACGAGCAGCATTTTATGAATCAATGGGGGACCTATCATCTGCTCTTCAAGATTGTCAGGCGGCTCTTTGCTTAGACCCAAACCATGCAGGCACACTTGATGTATATCGAAGGATACAAAAATTGAACTTTTAATCTTAAAAGTATATATGCATTTGAAAGATAAAATGTGGAGATCTTGGTTGGACAATGGGTAGTTCCCAAATGACTGAGTTTTTACCTCAGAAATTTCACGACGATCATCTAAGAACAAAGGTAGAATGGGATGGAGGTTATGGATTGTGGAAACAAAACGAAGAAGCAATACTTTTTTAATGAATGAAGAAAAAGGTGCATAAAAGAGACTAAGTTATGTGTGTTATATTATCAAACGGGGAGGATGATTCAGGTGTAAAGCATAAGAATTTCAGACTAGTAGCTCCATTGATTTGATATGTATTCTCGTGAGCCATATTTATAGAATTTGTCTCACATTATTTAAACATCCTCTTGTACAGTTAGTGTTATAAAGAGATTCATACAACTTGTTTCCTACAATATAGAATTCATTTTCCTGCTTTTATTTGACAAATAAGGAAGAAAGCATAAACAATCACTTTTTCCTTCTTTGAAAGTAGTAGGCTTTGCAACTAGAATTTCACATGTCCGTTTTAGAAAGAACATGACATACCAAGTGGGTGAGTGTAGACTAAAGATTCCACTGAAACCATCTTCTCGGTTTGTTGCTTTCTTGGTCCATAGTTTTAGACCTTAGTACATCTAGTACATTAAAAAATACCCTTTGGAAAAGATGAGAGGATATTTAAGAGAAAAAGAACTCCTTGATGTCTTCGATTTGTCTTCATATAAAAAAAAAAAAAAAAAAAGTGGGACTTGTTTCTTTCTCATAACAAAACTAACATAACCATTTTTCATTCCCCTTGCCTTTTCCACAATAAAGAAAAGTAATATTCATTTATAAAAGCACAAAAACAAATTCATTCCTCAACTATTTACAAAATTAAATTGCTCTACTAAGACAAGTTGTTTCTACCATCCACCCACTTCAGTTAGCTTCAAAACAAGAAGAATCTAAAACATAACTAAGAAAAAAAAAATCAAAAAAATGGCATCAAAACTCCAAATTCCGAGTAGCTGCTCAGATTATTATCCCAAAAGATATATTTTTCATTTGGAGTCATGGTTTAACGTCTGAACTTAAGTCACTGGACATAATTTCTATTTCTGCCCACCAAAGAGGAGATGCTTTCGGAGTTGCTCCGTCCGGCCCCATGGCGGTGATTTCCTTCAACTTAGCAGTAACCTCTCTCATAGTTGGCCTTTTTTCTGGATCTGAATGTACACAGCTTTTGATCACTTCTTCACATTTTTCAATTTCATTGGCTTGCAAAGAGTTCAGGCTTGTGTCCACCAAGTCTCTCAATGGTTGCCCCTTCATATATTCCGCCGCCCAATCTTCAAATAAGCCATTCTCCACGGCAAAGGGAATTCTTCCAGTAATTAATTCGAACAATAGTACTCCAAAGCTGTAAACATTGGCCTTTATATATGCTGAAGGAGTTTCCAACAGCTGTGGGGCTTCAGAACCCTTCTTTGTGGAGACTATATCAGTCCAGAAACCAAGGTCTGATAATTTAGCAGCGTAATCTTCAGTCAGGTATATAGAGGAAGATAGTATGTTTCTGTAGGCAATGGGTGGTGTCAGCTTATGCAAGTGCTCCAGACAGTAGGCTATTCCCATAGCTATCCTCATTCTTATTCCCCAGTCTAGTTGTTCTGCTTCTCTAACTGCAAGACGTACATGAATGTTGTCAACACAAAACACTAATTGCCAAGAAAGATTTTCAATTATGTTTCTACAACACTCTCTTGGGATGAAATTTCTCCTCTTTTCTTATTCAAGCAATGGTTGATATCATATTTTGAAACTGCTAAAACCATTCATTTAAAGGTGTAAAACGAAGGCACAATAATAGTTTTGAATATGAGAATTGAGAAGTATACACAAAAAAGTAATGAGAATTCAGAAGTATACACCAAAAAGGTTGCATGTTAGGTTGCAATGATTCTTAAAACACATTCTTGTAATGTAATCATGCAAGTTTTGAATGTAACAGTACTCACTGTGTAGATGCTCAAATAGGGTTCCATTTGGAGCATACTCAAAAACCATCATCCTTGTGAATGGCTTATTGTCTTCACAATATCCAATAAGATTTAAAAAATTCTTGTGGTTCACTCTAGACAACATCTCTATCTGGAATCATGAAAAGGAAAAAGCTCAGAACTAAAATAAAAAACTCTGGTGCATTTTCTACATTTGTTGTCTGCATACCTTCTTCCGAAACCGAGTTTCCATGTTTTTGGATCAGTTTTGGGATGAAGTCACTGCAGAGGATGCTACAGAAATCTCAACTCCACTGGAGAGAGTCCCCTTATAAATAGTCCCCTCAGGCAGTGAGCCAATAATGTTGCTGAAATCTTCACAAGCTACTTCAAGTTCTGTTCGTTTCAGACTCGGAACACCTAAATCATACATGTTCAATGAGTATGCCAATTTCAAACAAAGAACCACTTGTTAAAGATGGAAAGACTTAAACATAAACTTTATTCTAGTTGGTTAATAATTAATACGCATTTTGCAGTTTGAAATCTATAGCTAAGCATGTCAATGATGTAAACAAAGTAAATATGAGCACCAATTACCTGATACAAATGCCTTCTGCAGTTGGCCACTCAGCCCTGTGGCCCAAGGTTTTACAGTTACAACCTTGTTACTTCTGAAGCAAACAAAAGCAATGGCTGAAACCAAAATCAAGAAGAAGAATCCCCCAACTGTAGACCAAATAATCGCGGTATGTTGCTTTGGATTTGAACTGTTTGCATTCCCTTGGTTTGAAGATGAAGCAGGAGAAGGCATTGAAACCCAATTGGACTGTGGTGGTGTGGACACAACCATAGGTGGATTTGCTGGAGGTGACAAGTCTGGAGTTGGTGCTACCTCAGGTGAAGGTGAGGGTGAGAGAGTGAAAAAGAAAGTGGAGAGAGATGGGGATGGTGAAGGGGAAACTTCAGGAGGTGATATTGGTGAATCTGAGGGACTCTCTGATGGTGAGAAAGGCTCAGAAAATGGTGATAGTGTAGAGGGAAAAGGTGATGGTGAAAGAGTTTCTTTGTCATCATCACCCCTCTTTTCACCATTTGCTTCTTGGAGAAGTGCCCTTCTGGATGCTATATCCCCATGTGTGCCAATGTGCCTGTCACAAGCAGGCAAATTTAAACATAATCTGATGTATCATGCACCCCACAGTTAATAAAGACACTTGAGCGTCACTATTCTGGACTTACAAGAAAAGAAAAAAATCATATATAAAATTATTGCTGTGGATAGAAGCTATGTAACGCAAAAGAAAAATTTAATTGAATCACTGACATTGGACATCTCAAGAGTAAGGTTTGCAGAATCAGATATTACAGGCGGTTCAATAATAGCCCAATAACCGGTAGATTAATAGACCTAACAACGATTATTATGATAAACTCTTATACTATATTAGAATTTCGATTTGAGTCTTTCTTAATCCTAAAAGTTATCTTATAAATTAAAAGTTGTCTTCTACTTATATATACTATTTTAGTCATAATCGCTAGTGTAAGCGGAATCTCCAACATCTTTTGATAGCTGAATGATTGTTTGCTTACCTGTTATTAGTTATCCTAACACATGCTTCTCTAGTGGTGGCACCAGTTAGTTGTTCTTCAGCTATATGCAATTCAGAAAATGTCTTGAGCTCATACACTTCTGGAGTTAAGCTGGCAAGATGGTCATTGTTGTCCAATAAACTGCAATACAAATTTGAATATTAATCAACAAAAGTTCAGAAAACAAATAAATATAAAATATATGTTTTGCAAGAAAGTTTGAACTTACAGGGTAGTCAGGGATGGATAGCTTGCAAGGTCATGAAATGGAAATTGTCCACTAAAGTTGTTATATCCTAAGTCAAGAACTTCCAGGTCCTCTAATTGTAGTATTTCCTTAGGGATGTCTCCGTAGAAATAATTGTTGCGCAAAATGCTGCAGAATGATTACAAAGATTGTTGAAGATTTCCTAATAATTTGTCATAAATCATAATCAATGATGGCATGTACAAGAACTTACATTGATTTAATGTGAACCAGCTTCCCAATTTCAGGTGCTAGTGTTCCGTGGAGACATAGATCTTTCAAGTTCCTGCGAGAAGAACAACTCTTAATTCATGTGCATGTTTGTATATTGACTAAACAATTTTCATTGGAAACTTGTGGCAATTAATTAACAACGTACTCCGCTGACATTTCTAACAAACTATAATTTGCCAATTAAAAAAAAAAAGTACTTCATTGGCTAGATATTATGTTAGCATAGTTCATTCAACTTTCCAAAAGTAGACTTACAGATATTAGAAGCAAGTACAGTTTTGAGACATGTAAGAAATATATAATCGCAAACAAAAATGAAATAAATAAATCTTTGCACATTCTCTCCTCACGGTGGTCGGCGGTGATCCAAGAAAAGGAAAAGAAGAAGGAAAGAAAAAGCATAGAGGGAGAAAGAAGGAGATAAATTTGTGTTCAGAAAATAACAAATTAATCCATTGATAACAAATTGGTCAACACACCATGTGTCACTCTTTTTCCATAACAATTTAGTCCTTAATAGTCACATTGACAGATATGTCAGACTTTACATACCAAATTAACAATATGACTAATCTGTTGACATTTTTACACATTCAAGAAAGAAAAAAAAATCATCTTTCAAGAACTTATATATCTGGGAATTACACTTTCAGAATGAATTTGGATATTTACCCATAATTATTTTATGAACGTTGGTGGGCAATTTTTTCATGTACCTCTGGACTTGCTTCTTGCACCATTATCTAGATGTAAAAATTTACACTCTAGATTAGTCATTTCAGAATCTAAAAATTTACATTCCGAATTAAATTTCAGAAAGGATAATCCATATTATAAAATTACATTTCAATTTAGGCTTTTCAGAAGATTAAAAAGGAGCAGAAAGTAAAATCTATGGTGCATAAAGCAATTGCCACTCTGGCGTATGTATCTAGCAAAAACATGGGCTATATTTCTGGGCCTTTGGCCCCATTCTTCTTTAAAAATTAAAAGATAAAATCGTAGGCGTGAGAACTGAATATTACTATAAATTACATTGGCAACACCACCATGCAACATGTTATACGGGGTAATTCAGCTTGGCGTGCAAGTCTTGTCAATAAAAATTTCAAATATAATTAATCAGAGCCGAATTGGACTGGTTAGCCAAGCTAATAATTTGAATTTTTTTAAATTTTAATATGTTTCTTTTTTCTATCCTATTCTCTATTTTTAATCCAATTGTCTAACGATTTTTTATATTATTATATTTTTTTAATTTTTATTTTACCCTTTATTTATCTTACCAAAAAAAAAAAAAATACAATAGTTTTGTCATGAATATGCACCCTGTATCCAGAAAAATGTAACAAATCAAATATTTCTGACTTTTTTTTAGCGGGGCTGTAGTATATATTTGAAAATAAAAGCAACACTTCTTAATTTTAGATCCATAACCAATAATATCCTTGACTGGAACACCAACAAAGAAAATATTCCATGAACATTAAAAGAGGATTATAAAAAATTGTCTCCTCGATCTAATTATAGAATATATTTTTAAGAGGTGTATTTAAGAAAAAAGAAAAAGAGATATAGAAGACAAAGATAATTATATACCATCTTTGTATATTTTATTATATTCAAACAATGAAATTTTTCCAATAACAAAATGCTACCAAATATACATATATAAAACTTTATCAGTCATACACATACATAGTGTAACTTTTTTTGGTACATACCATCTTTGTATATTTTATTATATTCAAATAATAGCAAAGAAGAAGAGGAAAAGTAAGAGGTTGCTTACAAGGATAGAACATGGCCGTGGGAGCACTCTACACCGAACCAGGAACAGGGATCAATGTCTCCTTCTTTGCTATTCCAACTTGATAAAGCACCCAATGGATCTCTCACCACCCTCTCCCTCATCTTTTCTAGAGCCAACCCTGTAATTCCCAAACCAAAACCACACCTTAATTATGAATTTACTTTTCCTCAATCTCATCAAAAGCAGAAAACTTAAAAGCCGTTTACTTAGTTGCTAACTAATCCAAATTAAAATTTTATAGCTATGTACTAACAATGTCTTTATTGATAAATATCAATTGATAGTATTTTATTAATATGATTTAAATCCATAATTTTTCTCATTTTTTTCTTTCTTCACTATTAAATCAATCTTATATATCATATATAATAACAATGTAATGTAATTAAACTAATTACAAATCACATCACAAATTATCATAAAAGTTAATAAACTTTCTCTCTCAAATAATATACCTCATTTATTTAACCCTCGGTCTAACACTTCTAATTTATCTTTACTTTTATTTTCTTATCACATTATATTGGTCATTATTCTTATATTTTTCTTTTTTACTTACTTGATGTTAAATAATGTTAAGGGTGCACAAAAAT
>PYAF01000004.1:1129313-1173432 GCA_007407185.1 Glycine tomentella
AAAATTTTTAAAAATTAGAGACCTTGATGTTAAATAATGTTAAGGGTGCACAAAAATCATTTTTGTTTTCTAATTGATTAATAATGTAAAAAGTTGTGTATAGATTATTTACTTTTAACTTACACTGATCTTTAATTTAATATAAATCTTTATGATGCAAATTATCAAAATAAATTTTACTTTTAACAAAAAAAAATATATGATAAACTGCATATCTAATTTCTATCATCATCTAAAACCAATTTCATAAATCTATAAAACAACCTTAAAAAAATAAACACTTGTAACAACCAACAATAACATTAATAACAAGTGTTAATTAAGTTTTTAGTTTATTTTTTTAATTCAATTTTTGGTTCTTAAATTTTGTATGACTGAGTTTTTTAACATTTTTTCATTAAAATTTTAAATTTTAAATTTTTTGTTTAACTGATCAAGGTCTCTAATTTTTAAAAATTTTTGTTTTTAATTCCTAAATAAAAATTTAAATACATTATTTTTATTTATTTAATAAGATTTTAAGGATTAAACGTTGAATTTTTAAAAATTTAGGAACTAAAAATCTTAATGAAAAAAGTTGAGTCACATTGATCAATCAAAAAAAAGTTGAAAAACTTTGACCTATCAAACAAAAATTTAAGAATTAAAAATCAAATTTTAAAAATGTTTTACGAGTAAATTTTTTGTTAATCTTTAATAATAATGATCATTCAGATTCAGATTTAGTGTCACCTTCGTTGTTGAGAGTCGAACACCAAATAGGTTCCAAGATGAACAGGAATAGAGACACAACCGCCACAAACACGCGGAAGAGCTTCAACCAAGTGACGAATCTCCACCTTTCTTCCATTGTGAGATGATATAACAAGAACTTCTGAAACAACAGATATGATCTTTTAAGTCTACTTATATAAAAGGATATATAGAGGGAGAGAAAGAGAGTGGTGGAGAACAAAATGATTGGAGAAGATGAAACTCACCGTCACCGACACAAAATACGTTTCGATGATGGAGTTAACGAAATGATGAAAAATGGAGGAAATGGGGAGTGTTTGAGGGAAAAGAGACACAGTCCGATAAAACGGCTTCTTCCTTTTTTTCCTTACTTTTTTCTTTTGAGTTAATTAGCGTTTTGCTTTTCGCGGCGAACAAGTAGTGTGTGACGGCACGGTAGAGTTGGAGTTGGTCTATATTCTATTTATACAAGTAATAGGCTAATAGCTACCTTTGTCCTCACCTCGTATACACACGCACCAGTTACTCCCATATTTAATGTTTTTAACCAGTCCAATGTCCCTTGACATACATTAAAAAAACCCATAGGACCAAGAAAGTATTTTAAAGTCTAAGTGCAAGTGCTTTTACATACATGAATACAACAATTTATTTAATACAAAAAATTATCTTTAATTTTTATCATGTACAAAATAATTATGAATCAATGACAATCACACGTTAATGATAAAATTAGTCTCTAACATTAAAACTTAGGAGACATACATGGTCTCTTATCAAGACATCCATTACAAATTGATATGTATCATATCCATTGAATTTTTTTAACAGCCAACACCCTACAGAGAAAGAAAGAAAAGTGATAAATACAATAAGTAATACTCCATATAATATATAAAAAAAAAATAACAAATGCTAAGAAAGATTGCTCACTTTATTGCTATAAGAGTCAACCTAATTGGAATCAAAAGATTTTAAGCGACTTAGTTGATTAACTACAAAACAGGTATAAGTTTGATTTACAGCCATGCATTTTACTTTCTCTTTTTTTTTTTTTTCATTTTCTCTTTCTTTTCCTCCTCTTTATAATACGAGTCTCCCTTTAAAAAAATTCTATATATTCTAATTGATCATATTTGCTTAAATACGGGTAATAAAAAAAATTCTTAAATAGGTCATTTGTAACTTATGGTAATATATTAAATATTTTTAAATTTTTAATTTATTACTTCAATTCATTTTTTTTCATTATTAATTTTATTAATATTTTTTTGACTTTTTATTTTGAACTTCAAATTTTTTTTAGTTATTTTATAAAATAAATTAATTTTATGAAAATATTAAATTATAAAATATATAAAATAAAAATATACTCTAATATAATATAAATAATCATCATTTTAACCTATTTATATAGTTGTATTCTTTCAATCTTATTTATGAATAATCATGAAATTAAATCATTATATATCTCTTTATTCATCAATATCATGTCATATTAAACAATTGGTGCAAATAAAAAAAAAATGTCAAGTTATTAAAAACATGGAGACAATAGGAAAACTCGTCAATCAGCAATTGCAACAGGATTTTTTTTTTTTTTTATGTATATTGAAACAGGATTTAATTAATCACCTGTAACTCAATTGACACAGAAACACAATTAAATTTTTAAGATTTGCGATGTAACGTTGGCGTTTGAGATTCAATATTCTATATACTATATTATGTTTGTTTTTATGTTACCTAAATAGTTGAACTTTTAATGCATAACATATGAAACTGAATATGCTTTCACCATTTTTAAACTAATAATAATAGACTGCGAAAAAAACACATCCCGTATAAGATTATTTATCATGTAAATTATTTTATCTGATTACTCGATTGCTATAGCTCCTTAGTAACGTTTGGAGCAATTCGCTAGATAGGTTCAACATATATAACTTCTTGATTGACCTTATTTTTACTTGCATTGGTAAATAATCATATGCTTATAATTATTTTTTATAAAATAATACTATGGTTAACATAATCCTTATTTTTTATACAAATTAAAAAATATAAAATTAACTTTATTTTTTATTTTTATGCAATATAATTACTTTTATTTTTTCTAATAATTTCTACTTTGTTTTCTTAATACAAAAACTGAAAATAATACTTCATATACGTGTGTGCCATTAATTTTTTTCACTAATTAAGTTCTAAGAGATTAATTAATCTATAATTTATTAAACCCCATCTATGTCTCCTCCTGGTACATTACTTACTGAGTTGATAAGAGATCTTCTTCACATAAAATTAGAAAATTAGCTAGGGACAAATATACTTTATATCTATTATGAACTAATCCATATATCTTTTGGCAGAACATAAAACTGTATAAAATTCATAGCAATGGTATGACTTTTTAAAAGAAGAAACAGCACACGGTAATATAGATTACGGATTCAAACTGATATAAAAATATTCAGTTTGAATTATTAATTGTTTGTTTAATGTTTTAAAAGCTGCCCAAGCGAAAGATGAACAACAGACTACAAAGCATTTGACTTTTGCTCAATTTCTCATCTCACCGCGCCTTTTTGTTTTCCTTTGCATAGTTTCGTTGCACCAAGTCTTCCTTTTCTTATAATTATAGTTATAGGTATTATATTATTCAGCAAACCATATATACATACTACGAAAATTTCTACGTGTGTTTTGGCGTACAAATATTGACTGCTTATACGTCACTCATACATGGGCCAAAAATCAACATTTTTAAACAAGCATACCAAAGATGTTAAGCCTAACTTTTACGGTTATGGCTAACGTGATATCTAATTTTTCAACTATGAGTGGGAGATATTTGAAGAGGTCCACACCTCCACAAATGAATCATTTGATTGGAGTATCAAGAGCCTTCTTCTATATGCTTTCTTGAACTACCTTAAAGCTCTCCAAGAGGCAGAACCTTTCAACTTATAATGTTTTAGAATATTACCTAAATTCACATTATTGGGTGGTTTTTGGTCCTCCATAACTAACATTATTTATACCATGAAAATTAATTATTGAACTTGCACTTCTATGAGTGTCATGCATGCTAGAGAAATCTGTGGATTAAATTTGAGGATGATTTTTTTAATAATAAAAAATGACTAGAAAAGTAGTTAATTTTGCGTCTAAACGAAAATGTTGTTGTCTCTGTCATCCACTAGTAGAAGATGGCAAATTAGGGACAACTAAAAGTCATGGCGTGAAAGACAAGTACGAACAAGATGTTGGGGTTGGGTGCTTGAGTGTAACATTCCATTAAGGAAAAAGAATAAGAAGGGAGAACGAAATCCAATCTTCTCTGAATGTGACGCCAGAAAATGGTGATTTATCATATTCATCACTCCACTTGGCCTAGCCTCTTTCAACATTTTTTTGTCCAAATATAAGAAGACATTGTTGTAGGCAAAAGAAGAAATTAGCTGAGAATTTGTTCGGTTCGGTGGATAGAAAATAAGGAAATAGAGAAAATTTTACAATTTGAATTGAAGGAAAAGTGAAAATAAATAATTGTAGAAGTCAATTTTTATCTCTTTTCTTCTTTTATTTTCTTTCCAACCAAAGAGAAAAAAAATACATCATTTTTTTAATATGTTAAGGAGTTTAGTTCAATTTGTTGAACATCATATTTGAATTATTATAAATTTCTCTATACTGTCTTTGATTTCTATATTTCTACGTATCGATCAAAAAAAATTATATACTTTTTTATGCTCCTTTATTTTTATGTTCATTCAACTAAACATACCATAGGTGAATTAATTATGAAAAGAAAACAACATGCATTTGGGATCACACTCATACTAACACCCCATAACTGAATACATAAATAAATAAAACAACACCCCAAAAAATAAAATAAAACTTCCCTCAATAAACTAGGTGTATATTGAAGTTTGATCTTAATATTTTCATTTTAGGTTTACACTTTGTGTCCAAATTTGCAAATGCTCAAGTTTTATGAAGTTGCTTAATTCAATACAAAAGATAAAATCACCTTAAGTATAAGAGGTTTTAATTATAATGAGTACGCGCGGTTATTTCAAAAAAAAAAAAGAAATGACTAGTTTACTAATTTAAAAAAGTACCTCCAGTACTTTTTATAAGAAACTAATTTTTATGAATTTTACATTAAAATTTATTTCTTACAAGAGGGATCTGATGATCGAAGTATTAACTAATTTGTCATTTTCTCTTAAGAATATATTAATTTCTTTTAAAAAATAAAATTCATTTTAATAGAATTAATGGTAAAATATGTTTATGATCTTGTAAAATATGAAAATATTAATTTCGTTCTTATAAAAAATTTCGTATTAATTTGATTATTGTAAAAGTAAAACATATTTGTGTTAGTCTTCAAGGATAAATCTATTAAACAATTCTATGATGTGACTAATTGACCTAATTATGTTTCCTCTTTATATTCTCAAGCACACTCAGAAGATACCAGAATTTACTATTATTTCATCTTTCCTCTTAATCTCATCAAAAAGTGTGAGAAACTCACTTATGACAAAAAATTCAATTTTTAGAGGTGTTTAGCCACCAAAAATTATTTAATTTGTTTTTTAGAGTTTTAATTGCCATAAATTATTTAATTTATTTGTAACTAAATTTATTTGTCACGATCAGATTAATAACCAGCTATCGAAGTTATCATTGAAGACCAGCAAAAATCTGTTTTAATTTTTACACAGACCAAATTAATACAAAAAAATTTGAGAACAAAATTAATACTTTTCAAATTTTACATGAACCTCAAACATATTTTATCCTATAATTAATTTGAAACCATTGAATGTGTATCTAAATTAATTTCATTATAAACTTAATATTAAAAAAAAGTGTAGAGTGATAGTTAGTTAGGTTCAAATAGTATAAAACAAGTAGGCTCTAAATGGTTGAGACAAATTTATTTAAGCTTTTCTGCTATTTAATTTCATTATAAATTTATTTAAGTTGTTTAAAAGGTTTTGAATAAGTTACCATATGATTTATTTTTTAAAATAAAAATAATCATGAAAATACAGGAACTGAATTTATGTTTTAATATTAACCATCCCTATCTTTTATTCCGAGTTTTCAGAAGATTTCGAAATGAATAAAACAGTAGCTAGTTGTTACACTATACTTTTTCTGTAAACTATATGACAATATGCAATATTATATGTAAAAGGTGAACATGACACAATCGATTAACACAATTCAACTTTCTTTATTGCCGAAGAGTCAGCTTCACAATGACATCAGAATTACCAAGAAATCGATGCTCCACCGTATACATTAACTTTGAGTAATTAAGCACTATCACTGGAACCTGTTAAGATGTTGATGCCAAAATTTTAAAACCAAAAATTAAGTCTGTTATGTTGTACATGCTGTCCCCAGGAAATTTTAAATGTGCCGTATTTCATACATGTTTCTAGATATACAACTTGTTTTGCAAGTGAGAGATGAAATATAAGTGACTACACAAAAGAATCTGAAATCACATTTCAATTTAAAATTTTAAAACATAGGTTTATAAAAAAAATCATTTATATAATTTAACTTTTTTATTTTTATTCCATATAGAATATTATCACTTCACACTATACTCTAACACAGCTTAATTATGTATAGCTTAACATATGCATATTTATTAAAATGTCTTCAGGTGAGAGCTACAAAATACAATAACTAACTCATCTGATGAATATTTGTAGGTGAAGCTTGGTTTAATTAATTAATTAATTAATTTATAGGAGTCATGTTCATGACCTAAAGTGGGCCTAGGTTCGTATCCTTGATCAGCAAATAGACAAGACAACCTCCTTGTTTTTAGCAGAAAACAGTATGCAACCTGTTCTGAATGCGACACGATGCTCTATCTCCACACCATACCCAACTTCAAGTGCTTCTGTTTCTTCTTCTTCAGTGAGCTTTGGGAGAATGCGCAATTAGTCAATTCTACATATATATTCCGTGGTTGGGGATTTATGCTTCCATCACATCAAATTGTCATCTCAATTGAGTTTAATTTAGATTTATTGCTAACTAGAGGAATAATATGTAAGCTTAACAAACCTTAATTTCCTAATTAACACACAGTTCAAAGCTATGCTTTAAGATTACTATAATTTTATGGGTAACACATTAATGCAACTATGCAAGATTGACATCTTAATTTATTAAGTTGTTTCAAGCGATTAAAAGTGAATTTCTTAATGATTATATTTATATTGTAATCACCAAATCACAAAGAATTAGCTACTTGTAATAAAAGAATAGAAAACACATATACAAGTACTACTATGAAAGAGATGAATTTCATTATGATAAGATAATGAATCCACAAGTTATGGTTCGTCAAACTCTCAACTCTCTTAGAGTCCTAATTCATAACAATCTCCAATTTCTAACCAAAATTGAATAATTTTGTCTTCTTTTGGGTGTGAAAAATTGGTTATTGTTCTATCACACATGTTAAACTGAGTTATGAGTGTTGAGAAATAGATGAATTTCTTTATGATAAGATAATAAATTTACAAGTTATGGTTCCTCGAGCTTTTCACTCTCTTAGAATCCTAATTCATAACAATCTTCAATCTCTAATAATCAAAAATGCGTAATTTTGTCTTCTTTTAGGTGTGAAATTGGCTATTGTTTTATTACATATGTGAGTTATTCTACATGCCCTTTCAACTAACTTCAAAGAATAAGAGAGAGATATAAGATTGACTTAATGATTGAGAAAGAAGAAAAACTTAAGGGTAAAAGGAAAAAGAAAGAAAAAAAGATTGTGGATTCGAATATCTTTTCCAATATTTTTAAAAAAATTAACAAATTAATATTTATCAATAAAAAGATAAACTTAGAAAAATGGGGTTCAAAGAATAATTATTGAATCTGGTCCTTTCCTTTCCTTGAAAATGGATGTTTAGTTACACATTACTCTGGTTAGCCTCTTGTCCCTGACATCTAGCAGCTACTAATTGTGCTGGATCTAGAAGTGCAATGGCATGGGGAGAAAAGATGTTACATTAGCTGACAGAGTGACTAGGCTTGGCCACACTCTTCCTATTGGTCTATGTTTCAAAAGAGAACTACTATTTCGTACGAAACCTTCATTGCACAAATTCAATTTTTAACCAATAGCATGTATGCAGTTAAGATTTGACAGGATACACGACAATTTAGTTTTGAAAATATGACCAATCAGCATCATTCGTATGTCTTCTACGAAAATATTTCTATACCATCATTTCCCGTTTCAGAATCGGCTCGAGGCTCAATCTGTAGCCACCTGAGCTCGAAAAATTGGAACAATCATCACTTAATAATAAGATTTTCAATATGACATCAAGACATAAGAATATTATTCTTGTGAGGCCTTAGGTCCAATAATGAGAAATCAAGACATCCAACTCATTTTAAACTCATAAATACAACTAACGTCATTGTATATTTGGGATACAATTACTAAAGTGACTCTTTTTACAAAATAAAAAATAAAATAAGCTACCAATCTGAAAGCCAACATGGCTCACGATGAATTCAATTCCAATGAGCCACAAGTTAAGTGAGTTAGGTTAGAATTGACCCATAACCATAATGAGTTGGGTTTTTAAAACCATAATTATTAATATTACTATATTATCATAAAAAAAAACTATTACTAATATAATTATGTTATCATAAAAAATATTTTAAATAATCATGTTTCCTTTGTCATATATGTGTGATGTGTCATAAAACAATGACAACAACTGCATTGTTTTTCAGAGAAAAATGTTAAGAACACATTCTTTCAAACATGCATAATCATTTAAATACATTTTTTTAATCGGTTAAAATTTATTAAAAATTATAAAATCAGGAGAGTTACTAAATATAATGTGAGACCTATCAAATTTTGTCATTTTTAATAAATTTCAGCTAATGAAAAAAATGCGTTTAACCTTTCTGGCAGATCACAATAAAAATGTCAATTCACTCTCCGCATAATACAAATAAGAGAAAATGTGGTAGTGTGGGGTTGGCCTCCTTCGGCCCTGCCCCTGCCCTATTTATTTGGGGTTGGTGTAGGTTTGGGGCTTAAAAGCTCCCTCATTAAGTGGGCTGTAAAATATGGAGTCATTATAGTTACTGAGCTAGGGCTGGGCAGCCAAGGGCTTTACTGATAGCTCTACAAATTGCACATTCTATCATCAAATTATCATCATTTTACAAATTTTACTATTTAAGCTTTTTTTTCTTCATAATTTTATGGCTTAACTTTTCAACTTTGGCGCATCTTAACACTACAAGTTCTTTTTTTCTTTTTTTTTAATTTTACCTTCCATGCAAGCTTTCTATTTTTGTATATTTTATTATCATATTGGTTTACAAAATGACATCGTTTTAAAAAAACATAACTTTTTTTAGATACACATCAACATCGGTAGAATGAGCAAAAGTTGAAAATTTAGGTGATAAAGTCCGTAAAAAAAACTTTGGTAATAAAATTTACGAAATAAGAAAAATTTAGTAATAAAATATGTAATTAAGCTAAAATATTATAAGCTAAATTATTAAACATATTTTAGTGATGTCAAATAGTAGTAGGTAGGTGTTGCTAGAAAATTAAATAGTAATATATCGATATATAAGATTATTTTCACTTTATTATTTGTCACTTTAATTAAAGCTCTATATAAAATTAAGGTAAGCAATAAAAGCTCTTCCATACTCACATCTCCTCTTCTTTTTAAAATTATTTTTCTTAGAAAAAAGAAAGCATAAATTTTCTCTCGCAAGAAAACAACCTTTTAAACATGTGTCACACATACGGGTACCAAGAAATGGAGTAACTTTCTATTGGCCAAAAGCTTAGATTGCAGCATCCTACAAGTGGAAATCAATGTTGTTCCCATGACACTTAAAATTCTGAACTATATTCACGAGTAATGTGTAACTACATACAACAATAATATGAACCCCCATTATTGATATTGAATAATCACTAAAAAAAAAAGCATTTTTCCGACAGACATAAATCGTCGCTAAAATGGTCGTAGAAAATTCCAACAGACGAAATTTTTTGTCCGTCAAAAATTTTCCATGGATCCTTTCGTCGGAAATTTGCAACAGAAAAATCCATCGGAAATTTCCCACGAATGTATCCGTCAGAATTTTCCATCAGAAATAGATGTATGAGACATTAGCGACGGATGTATCCGTCGGAAAAATCCGTTGGTAACTGATTTTGTATTGATTTTTTTATATAAATAACATCGGTTATTTATTAATATTTATTTTTCATTTGTTTAATTTAATGATAATATTGAAATTAACACATACATGCAATTGATGAAACATTCAAGTTCTTTAATCCCAAACGTTTGTTAATACAAATTAAGTAAAATTCAAACGCATATGAAACATAAAAGCATTTCAAGTCTAATATGTCAATAATAATCATAAAATGTTGGTAGTCAATAATCAACATAGTCATTGCTATAGTCCTTCTGTTGGTCATGTTGTTGTTGGTCATTTTGTTATTGCTCCTGGTTATGTGGTTGGTCATCTTGTTGTTGTTGCTACTGGTGATGTGGTTGGTCATTGTATTGTTGTTGTTGTTGGTCGGGCAGCTCCTGCTCAGGTTATTGATGCTGTTGAATAATGTTCCACGCTTCAGGAGGTAGAAATTGAAGTACAATTGACTGAAATACATGCATATCTTCCTTCGATTGACAAAACTCCTCCCTTAGTCGAATAAATTCTGCTGAATCAATTGGTTGACTGGAAGCTCCTTGCATATGCTGCATGAACGTGTCATCTCCACATTTATAACCATAAGCAAGATCTCCAGTACCTTAAAGACATCCTTTATGCTTTGGTCTCGCAGCTGCAACCCAACACCGAGTCCTAAGTCTTTGTTCTTCAGCAGGGTCTAAAGGAGTTATTTCTGATTCACCAACACTTGATGTCACATCCGACCTAGCTTGAGATAGTCTAGCCTCAAAGTTTTCCTGTCATTGATAACCAATTATTATTAAGTAAATGTATTAAACATTGTAACAATTAATATGGAATGTCAGATAATGGCCTCACATGTGTCTGCCTAGATCTATCATCGACAAATTGATCAGTATCCTTTCGTAAATGAGTTTGCTGGAAAACTTCATCAACATATGCAGATCGACCAAGCTCCTCAGACTATTTACAAAGCAAAAAAAAAAAAGAATTAAACATAACTAAATAATGAAACAAGTCCAAAAAATTGGAGATGCTCATGTGATTTTGACATGATCTTACCAAACAATGGCGTGATTCGGCAAGAAAATGGAACCACCTGTGTGCATACATCCATTCTTTTCAGATACTCGATTTTTTTTTGCCTGTTGACACTTGGAACGATACTCAGGTGCATTCCAATGTAATAACAAATTGTTCCTTACACGATCTTCAATTCAATATGGCCTTTTATTTTCATTTCGGACATCTCTAAACATCTCAGAAAGTCTATGAGAGGCTTTGGAGTTAATTTTTTTTTTTTTAATTTCATCCTCTTCCTTCGATCTCCATACCAATTTTATCTAAAGTATCACAAAGTTATGAAATGTTTCAGAGTTAGCAAAATAGCAATTGGTGTAAATTAAATGAAATAAAACAAAATCAACATTAAATGAGACTGATTTTAAAACCCTAAATGTAAGAATAATAAATATTCAACACAAATTAATGCCTTATTTTTTGTTGAGTATCTTTAAGGCAATACTCAATTTACACAACTAAAATAATTTGTAAATCACAATCTATCGATTTCAGGCATTCAAGTAATTGATTTCAGGCATACATAGGTGTTGAGTTGATTGACAAAGTTGGAGAAGTTGTGGTTCAAGAATGTTGGGAGAATAGTGATAGAAAAAGGTTGAGCATCCCACACCACGAAACTATTGTTTCCTATGCTACACGAAACTATCTATCAATGTCAATCAATTAGCATTGCCATGGGCACAGAATGTGATAATTTTACTCCAAATCCCTATGCCCATATAGTGATATGCATTGTTGAATGCAGACAGAAAATCAAAAAGAATACATCTTTATTGTTTAACCAAAAGACAAAGGTATAGTTGAAAAAGTTTAAGCAAAAAGCAAATAATAATGGCAAATCAAGCGTTTCATTGGTATCTAGTCCTGTGACAAAGACAACACACACCGTAGAAAGAAATAGACACATAATACACACTTCCATTGTTTTACCTTTGAAGATAGGAACATGAAATAGACATCAACTGAAACTTACTTAGTAAGGAATAGAATGTCTATCCAAGCATTTTTATTTTCTTAATTTTAACATCATTAGGAGGAGTCAGGACAATCTCCATATTAGTGACTTTGATAACAACTACTTTAAAAAATACACTAAACATGATTTCTAATTGGTTGTTAATGTAAAAACTTTTACAAAGCCTATACACACTACACAGAATTGGATGGATTTGAGAAGCATGGGGAGCGAGTCTTTCCTCTCTACAGTTTTGTGGATACTTATTTTTAGTATTTTTTTTTTTTTACTTACATATTGGGCCTATTGTGAACCAATGGCCACAAAGCATCTGACTATTTGGTCCTTAAAATTAGGCTCCTCCTTGTCAAACATTTGCAACATGCAAACTTGGCAAATGACAATGGAATATTGTTTCCTACACCTCCTTTATAGTGTGAGGTCTACTATAAATAAAAGATTCCATCATTATTGGGCCAAGCTTCCACTGCTATCGTCCACCATCATGGCCCATCCAGAAGTTTAGTAGATGGACTAATGGAGCGCTAGTTTGCAGGGACCACAAACTTCTAATTTGTCACTAGATAATGTCTGCGTAATTACTGTTTATGATCATTTCGGATCGGAATCTCTTGTAAGCTCCTAAAATCTTCAAGTAGCACATTGATGGTGCTAAAATTGAAGCTGACACACTTAATAATGCCCCAGCAAGTAACATAAGCTAGTATACTCTTTGAAAATGGCTCGAGGATGAATATAGTTGATATACTTGACGGAGAACTTCATTATTTAATTTTATTAAATTTATTTTACTTTTTACGAATGTAATTTATTTTAAAATTAAAATAGATAAATAATATAATTTAGTCTCAATTATACACCATCATCTTTATATATTTAGTCTCAATTATACACAACATTCTTGTAGTCAAAAAAACACACACAACCTTCTCATCATGCCCATGGCTGGTGAGCAGGGTGATAGGTACTCCTCCATCACCATACCCCTTCTGAGTGATGAAAAAGTGAATGATTCAGATGGTGTGTTGATGACCAACACTCAGGGTCAACCCAAGGGTAAGGCAACTCAAATCCTTGTTTTAGTCCCATCAAAAAATAATTTTTTTGCTATTAATATATGTATATTAAATATATGCGCTATCAAGGGCAACAGTTCAGTGGTAACACTCCACACTATTATGTGTGAAATCCTATAATCTATCTTGCATGTGCGCAGAAGACCTCAAATATTTTTTTAAATAAAATTAATTTTAAATAAAATATGATTAACTTTATTAAATATTTTATTAGTTTAGAAAAAGCTTCATTTTTCTGTCAACAAAAATAAAAAAGGCTCCATATTTAAAAATTCTTATAGATTCTTCCATGATAAGATAGAAAAAATTAGGAGAAGAGAGATACCCGAAAAAGGACTGCAAGCCTGTGAAAAGGTGAAAGAACGCGCTTATCCATGCGCCGTTCAAAGCTTACTTTAGACCTATCAATGTGTTGGGTCGGTCCTACCAACATTTGTGATCCACACACATCTCATGTGGGTAACACATCCTTTTCCAATACCTGCATCCATCTGATTAATGCCCTCTCAGGTTTGCATGCCCTCCATTTTTTGATGATGTGCCCATTGTTGCTTCCTCTCTGCTGCTAGCTTCTCGATTATCTTTTTTCTAATCTTTGGTTACAGTGACAAGATATAGTTTAATCGGTTGAATATAATTTGTAAGTTATTATAAATTTTTTATTTATTTTTACTTTTTATTTTTTTTACGTAGGTTTACTTTTTTATTTTGTGGAGATTTTTTATATTACACTACTCATTTTAACAATTACGTTGTTCATATTACTTATTTTAATTTTTTGATCGTATACTTCAAGATATTAATGATGAATTAGCATGATAATGCTAATACACAATGCTATTTAAAAGTGTACAGTGATATTATTATTAAGATATAACAAATGATTAATAGTATAATGCTCAATACTAATACAACATTTATTATTTATGTAAAATATTTTAAGATATAACATATGATTCATAGGGAAATATACAACATGAAAAAAATTACATATTGGAACTCAAAAATTAATTAAAACAAATGTTCTTTAAATATAAAAATATAAGATTTCAAAATTAGTTAGAAAAATACAATTATAATTACCTAAAAATATTGTAAACAAAAATATATTGTTATCTATAAAATAAAATTAAAATTTATATAAAAACATAATAAAAATATTTGTTTCAATAAATAATTTTACTAAATACATGTTTATAATTTAATAAATTAACTTAATAGCTTTTAACTTTTAAATAGTAACTTCCAGCTACTGCTAAGTTTTCATCACTCTCAATTACCTAGCAACTTTTGTCCAACATAGGTTTTATCTATAAATGCAGAAGAAAATAAGAAAATAAAATAAATTGAATTTTTCATAAATTAAAATTAATTTATGCATTTAAATTTTATAACTTATATATATATATATATATGTTCTCTCGTCTAATTTCAAAAACTGGGGGTGTATAACCTGATTTTAACTTATATATAGGAATAATTTATTTTATAAGTGCTTATAGAAAAATTTATTAAAATAGAATCATAGGGTGCGTTTTTATGTGTGCAGGGTTTTTTAGATAGAATTAAAGATGTTGGACTGTCATCAGAGAGAGCAGGGTGAATGTAGTAATGGGACTTAGATTCTCTACAGCTTAATTTACACCTCCCTATTATTCCTACAGCAGCGTATTAACTTTTCATAATTAAACTTATAAATATATTTTTTATATTTCTATTTTTAATAACCATTAACTAATGACAAAAATGACTGCTGCAGAGGCAGCATACTGCAGCAGCATATATATAGCTGAAGATAATCCACAAGTGTTTGTGCAATTAGAAGGTGCCGTGAGAAACAATAAATAGTGTCGTTTGTGTCTTCGAGATAGAGAGAGAGAGACAGGGATTTTTTTTTTCTTTTATGTGAAGTGAATCATTGAAATTTGAAGATCCTAAGAAAGCTATGAAACATATACAAATACAATGCAGCCTCACTCAAAAAAAAAATTACAATTAATACAGCCTCAAGCACAAAAATGAAAACCATTGTGGCTTCTTATAACATCACTCCAAATCACCAACTCCAAAGGACCCTTTATGGCTATCCGATCCCTTCTCTACATTTACAAATCAGCAAAAAAAAACACAACAACGTTGAGAAAATGAAGAACTCTCTTAGCAAGCTTTTATCGTACTACTATCCAGTAGCTGGCAGGTTGAGCTTGTCAAAAAGTGGTCGAATGCAATTGGATTGCAACTCAAAGGGAGAGACATGGCTTGAAGCCCAAACCACAAACACATTTGCTGCTTATGGACAAAACTTTTCACCCTCCAAGTTGACCGATGAACTCATTCCAAAACTTGATGATACTAAACCCTTAGGAGATTCCTCTATTGCTGGTGCAATTAACAAGGTTCCATGGTGGTGATCAAGGACTTGCCATTGGAGTTCTTCTATCTCATCCTTTGACCGATGCCACCGGTATCGTGGACTTCATGAATAGATTGGCAAAGTTGGCTCGAGGAGAAGAACTAGACCCTAATGAAATCCCATTTCTTAACCGAACACTACTCAAATTCTCACACATTCCATCATCAAATCTGTTGAATATTAAACTTAATTTAATTTTTTGATCCATTTGACTTTATTGTTAAATGGTCCAATATCTAGAAATATCCAAGAAGTGTGTAGTCCAAATTCTAGAATAATCTATTATAGATCGCTTCATAGAAATATCTAGAATAATTCAACCTAGAAATTATCATGAAAATATCTAGGCTAGAAAAATTATAGAGAATTCTAGATAATGAATTGTAGCCACTAGTTAAGAGTTGTGTTGACACAATCTTAGTCATTAGTTAAAGAGGTGTCACTAATATAAATAGGAGTCATATTCACCATTTTGTACCAAACCAAGAGAAAAGAGTTGTGTAGTTATAAAAGTGTTCTCTTCCTCCAAATCTTTTTAAAACCTTTCCTTTCTCAAATATCTTCCTTCCGACAAAAACTACCAGAACGGTGGAAGCATGTGCTACAATCACAAGCAACAGGAAATGATGATGGCAGGGCCGTTCCTAAAAATTTTTGGCTCGGAGCGAAGTAGAAAAAATGGGCCCCTAACACACAAATTTTTTGAAATACAAATAATATTAAAAGATATAAAAATTCGTTACATCTCAAATAATTTTCAAAACTGTATATTAAATATCGATTTCAATTGAAAAAGAGGAACAGTCGAAAAGGAAAGAGGAAAGAGGAAAGAAAGAGAGAAAAAGAAAAAGGAAAAAAAGAGAGGAACGCAATTTTTTTTTTCTTTTTATTTAAGTTAACAAAAGCAACGGAGTCGACTCAAGGTAACACAAATAAAACCAAAAAAAATACTTGCTATCAGATTTATATATAAAGCAAAATGGTCTCACACGTAGGCAAAAATTCTATGTATGTTAGCAAAAAAGACCTAATATATAGCTATATCATTTAAAGTAATTAAAATATTTCTGTTAAAATTTGTTTTAGGTCTCATTCACCTTTGGAGCAACTTTGAGGAGTGCTGCATTGTTAAAACTCACATCAAGCCAGGTGGAGTCTAAAAAAAAGGCTATGGCTAATAACCATCACATTCAAGGGTCAAGACCTAATTATAGCAGATTTGAAGTAGTTGCTGCTCATATAAGGAGGTGTGTATCTAAGGCTCTTGGTGACCTAACTCAAGTTCGGTTCAGTGTTAATTTTCGCAATAGAATGAATCCACCTCTCCCTCATAACTATTTTGGGAATGCTGTGGCAAACGTAGGCACACCTGCTGAGGGAGATATCATATCAAACCCATTAGGTTTTGCTGCTCATAAGATAAGGGAAGCATCTCATGCAGTCAGGGATGAGTTTGTAAAGTCACAATTAAACGTTAGTCGTTTAGGCCAAGCGCAACTCGACAACATAAGGGCTTTCTTCATGCGACAAGGACACCGTGTGAATATCCCCCATACTTTGAATCACAACGTTTTGTTCCTCACAAGCTTCACCACCATGCCAGTGTATGAATCAGATTTTGGTTGGGGAAAGCCTGTGCATTTTGGCTTGGCAAGTCGGTCTCCAGCGGATAGGGCTGCAATTCTTCCAAGCCCAGATGGAGACGGTGTTATTGTAGCCATGTTTTTTCAGACAGCACTTATGCAGCTTTTCAAAAATTACTTCTATGAGGATATGTACGTATCCTTGTTATAGCACATATGGAGCTACCAAATATCCTGTTAGCTTTATTTTTATTTTACTTTTTATGTTTTTGGGTATGCCAAAGTCTGTTTCCTTGTTTTATTATTTTAAGAGTTGATCATGTTCAGTTTTTTTTTTTTTTTTTCATTTTTAAGTATGTTGATCGTGGCCTGGCAAAAGGAGATTATCATAGTTAGTTATATTGGGGTCAGGGAAATGGTTGTTGTTAAGTATTCGTATATTTGCGAAAACTGTGTAATAGTACTTTTGCATTTCTTAGTTTTTATAAAAGACGATAAAAGGGACCGAAGGAAGTATCACTTAAAATTAAGCAACTAAAGAGCAGAGCTAAAAAAAAAAGCTTTTAATCATGTTTAAACCAGTACGTAAAAGCTAATTTTGTATAATAAAAAAAAAATCTTGTAATCTTTCAAGAACAATGTCATCTGAACTTATAATAACTTTGGTCTCTCCCTAGGGTATAACTCGCTATATACAACATGACTTAAAATCGAGAGATACAGACACACAAGTAGTTCACAAGAAACAAAAGTGTACGTGATTTTCAGTTCTGTTCCTTTTTACTTCCCTTACATGATGTTTACATCAGCCATTATATAGGCTTCCTACTGATCACAGAAATTAGTTAAACTTAGTTAGCCCAATTATAAACTCTATAAATAGGAGTATTGTAATTCATTTTAGTATCTTTTTTCAATTAATTTAGTATGTTGCCACATGAGTATCAATATGTTTTTTTATCTCTCTTATCAATTTGATATTCATTCTTTTGATCCATAGATTCGTAACAATGTTCAAATAACAAGAAGATATATCCGACAAAGATTATGCCTCACAAAATGTCGATACGCTGTCTAAGTATTGACAGAAGCACATCTTTACACATTTAAGTACAAATATGTTCAAAAGTTTCAGTTATAGCAGCTTCCAAATTCAATATCCAAGCCACTAACACTTACAAATTATGAACTATATCTACAAGAGATGTATAAGTACCCACTACAGCAATAGTAACCCCCATTATTATTATTGAATAGTTGATGATCATTTCAGACCCAAATCTCTTGTAAGCTCCTGAGATCTTCAAGTAGCACACTGATGGCACTAAAATTGAAGCTGAGACACTTAGCAATGCCCCAATGAGTGACATGAGATATCCAAACAAGGGAATGGCCACGGCTACAATAAGAGTGCTAATGAGCATGGAAGTACTAACAAACATATGTGTAAACCTTTTGTTGTAATGCCATGAAACCTTGTTTTTTACAGCATAAATGACTGGGGTAAGCATCAATGCATATTTGGTTATAGGATTGACCAAGGTAGTGAATATTGCTACATGTGAACTGATCTTGCCTGTTGGGAGGTTCAAAGTCACTTGTGATTCAACCTCTTCTCCAAACATTAAGTAGCCCAAAACACCTGCTGCTGCATAACCAAGGGTGCATACTGAAAAGCATACAGACAGAACCTGCCCAGACAGAGGAATTTAAAACATTGTTAACTACATACAAAATAAATCATGAAAATGAAGAAGCATTAGTCCATGTTTCTTTAAGAATACAATTTGGGAAAGTAACTTAATTCGACACTCCTTCAATACAAAACTAATCACATCAGAGTTTAGGTCACAAGCACTTAATATATATAGCAAGTAGAATTGTTGCTATTGACAAGGGTACAATAATAAGCTTATTGAAATAAACTACTGTAAGCTTGTTGCAAAATTGATTCCGGATGAAATTGATTTTGATTTAAATTGGTCGTAATTGAAAACCCATTGAAAAGTAAGAAATTATGTTTAAAATGTGGAAGTCATAATCAGCTTCTTAAATTACATCAGGATGTAGAACCAAAAACACTATTTGATGTGAAATGATTTATATTTACATGTTTTTTATTCTAAAACAAGTTAGTAATAAAGCTGCAAATTAAATTTTTTATCTGAGCAAAAGCTACACAACATTCATATCAAAATGCACACAAAAGAAATAATTAGTTGTTTTGGTGAGGGATGTCCAAGCTACATGGACGGGTATCCTGTAAGTCAATAAATTTATAACTTTGCAGAAACTCTTTTGAACATCCCTAAATCATGTAATAGTACAAGGGAGTTTAGTTTAGTTGGTTGAGCATGGTGCATAAATTGTTGTAAACACCCTTGTACTTGTCTTCGATCTTATGAATAAAAAATAATCACGTAATAGTACCAAAATTGTTATGTACTTACCCTAGAGAACTGACTTTTGTCTCTCATAGAATTGTAGAGAGTGGGAAGGATAGGATGAGCACTATAGCAGAAGGCATATAAGCTGACAGCAGCAGGTATTCCACTCAATCTGAAAATTGTTCCCTTTGCATGAAATCCAGTGCCATCAATGGTTCCATTCCAAAATATAGAGAGGAGGAAGATTGAAGAAGCCAAAGCCCCACTAGCAGAGACATAAGACAGCATGCTCAAATCCTCTAACAAAACACTGGGCAAAATAACAAGGGCAGCAATCATGGTAAAAATTGTTGTACCACCAATTGTTAACCCTGCAAGTTCAAGTTGCATGTTTGGTACTAGTTTGTTGAGATTGTCACCCTCTAAAATCAGAAAACCTGTTACAACTAGGTAGAGCTCAGAATTCATGGCAATTGATACTATTGTCCTCCCCTTGTCTCCAAATGCACGTTGACCTATGTCAGGAAAATTCTTGATGTCAGGGTCCATATCCATGCATCTTTTTACCAGCATGCCAGTATAACAGCAAGCAATGGCAATCACAAATAGTAGTGATATGCTTAACCATCCCCCAGATGCCAGTGCATAAGGCATGGAAATAATACCAACTCCTGAAACCATAGCAGCATAACTGTTAGTAATATTAGTTTTAATACTCAACTATAGGCATAGATAGCTTAGTGTCTTATCTTTTTTTCATATATTTTCAACTAAATTCAGAAAAGAAATACTGATCCACTTTCTGTTATATCTAGTTGAAGGTTTGTATCTAGTTGAAGAAGTGAACATGAAAGACAAGCCTCTTTCCGTTTTCCATTATCCTCTAATAAATAATTAAACTTTGTGAAACTAATAATTAATTTATAGACACGCACGTACATGCATTCGATAGGAATATTGCCATGTCATCCTATTAAGTAATATGATGTGGTAAAAGGGAATCTTATTGGATGTATATGTAAAAGTTTTACACTACATTATATATAAATTAAGTGTTTAATTTTCATAAAATAAATGTTTTTATACTGTTAATCAATAAAAAAAATACGTTAAGTATAACTTTAAAATAATATTATAAAATTTAATAAATTTATCACATAATTTTGAGTCAAGAAATATATTTATTTTTAATTTAATTCTTTTTATTACATATTAAAATAATATTATAAAAGGATATAACATTATTTAATGAATTCTTTTTAATTATTTTAAAAGTCATATATGAAATCATTATAATTTCTAATTGACTGACATTGAAAATAATATTAACAGTGTATTAAAATAAACTCTTTAATTAACTTTTATAAACATTTTTTACTCAATCATTTAATTATGTGTTGTTCTAGCTGATTACATTCAATGAAATGTCGCCTAACAATAAAAAAAAATTTAATGTAAGACTCAAATACATTCAATGAAATGTCACCTAACAATAAAAAAAATTTAATGTAAGACTCAAATCTAAAAAACAAAAAAAATTAATGTAAGACTCAAATACATTCAATGAAATGTCACCTAACAATAAAAAAAAAAATTTAATGTAAGACTCAAATCTATGTGTTGTTCTAGCTGATTACATTCAATGAAATGTCGTCTAACAATAAATAAAAAAAAATTAATGTAAGATTCAAATCTAAAAATTTTACTTAAAATTTTTGAGTCAAGTTTCATTCAGATTTTAATGACATGTTGGTATGAATTTGACAATGATAATAACTGCTAAAATAAATATACCTTTTTCACGTTTAAATAAGATCTATAAAAATATGATAATTGATAAAAAAAAATAAATCAAGCTACTAGAATGTTAAGTCGTTAACTAATCCTGAGCCTTTGAGGAAGGAAAATGTCGTTACCATGTTTTAGAGCATGCATTTTGTGTAGCAACATCTTTAATCCTCAAAGACAGAACCAAATAGTGAAGCTAAAGAGTAAAGTTGAACAAAAAAAACAAGATACCAAATAAAGAGACCAAAAAGGACCAAAACTCAGGAAAAAGAAAGCAAGAAAGGGTGCATCATATATGGTAATTAACAATGATTGTGAAAGAAAGAAAAAAGAGGGCATGCAAAACAAACCTGAGAGGGCATTAATCAGATGGAAGCAGGTCTTGAAAAAGGAGGTGTTACCCACATGAGCTGTGTGTAGATCATAAGTTTTGGCCACCAAAGCCTCTTCTGAACCATTCACTTGGTGCACTTTTTCATCATCCAAAAGGGGTATGGTAATGGAGGAACATCTATCACCTTGCTCACCAGCCATAGACATGAAGAAGTGTGTGTGTGTGTGTGTGTTGTGTTTCAGAGTTTTGTAACTACAAGAAAATTGTACTTTCAGTGTGTTTGTGGTGTGAGACACGCACACACACACCGCAGAGAAAGTACAAAGTTTCCTTCTTTCTCTAATGAGTTTTGTAACTGAAGTAAACAAATTGGCCTTTTTAAAAAAATTCTTTGTATCTATCCAAGAGTCTTCTTTGCTGGCTGGCTTATTGCCTTGTCACAGTGACTCGACTTACAATATTCATTTGTATAATAAATTCAATTTTATAACCTTTTTTATTTTATTCGAATTTAATTAATTAACTTGAAATATATTAAAATATTTATGAATTATTATTAAAATATTAATAATTAATTAAACTATTTTTCTAAAAAAATTAAAATTAAAGCTTCAAATATACTTGTAGTAATTATATTTTTATTACCATTAAATAATAGTTTATTGATTAAATAAATATTCTCTTAATGTTATGAATAATTATGAATAGAGATGTGCATCTCCGGATCCCAAAACTTTACTAATCTCCTAAAAGATTATAACTCATTTTCTATTCATCTTTTCACCCTTAATAAGATTAATTTCTTGAGTTTTAGATTTATGTCTATAAATAAGACATCTCGATTGTATTGATCATAGATGGAATGAGAAACTGAAGTTTTCTGTTTGGTTTCTAATCTCTATTCTTTCTATTCTCTTGTTTCCCAAGCTCCATTGCTTTCAAGTTATTAACTTTTACTTTCATTTCACAACTACATGCTTTTTTTTTACTGCAATTTCACAGCATATTATCAACACAATTGTTTTTCTTTTGTTTTTTCATATATGTATTTTATTTTACCTAATTTTAACTATTTTTAATAATAAGTTTTAATTTTTTACTCTCCCATTATGACATTTCATAATTCTAAGCTTAGAATAAGCGTTAGGTGCTACGTTATAACGGGTATAAAAACTAATTATCACGAGTAGGTGGGATTAATATTGTTATAAATTTATTGTAAACTTGTTATTGTTTTTTAATGTTCTTTAATTAAATATCTGATATCTGATCCTGGTACTTTTTTATTTTCAAATATTCATGCATCAATGTTTAAGTGAAAGGAAATTAAGACGAATAAAAGTACGGTTGAAAGACCATAGCACCTGCAGTTCATCTATCTGCTCGTGAAATTTTTTATATCAAAGACTAAAATTTCTATTGTTTAGGAAAAATCATAGAAGGTCGTCATCCAACTGGAAGCAAATCATGCAGAAGGTCGTGTCACATGTATCTGAACCTATATTAATTATTTTAGATTACCTCCACACACGTGGAAAGCATCGAAAGAAATGAACGAAACATCTAGAAATTAAAAATTGATTTAAACCTAGTCTTTATTTTCCCTCTTTGAAATAAATTTTATTTATATATGCATGTGTAAAAAAGTAGTATATGCAATTAAAGTAATTTTTAATTAATTAAATTATAAAAACTTTTATACTATAATAATGTATATGTATAAAAAAAATTACTATCAAAGTTATTTATTTATTTAATTATTAAAAAATAGTAATTTATTTGGTTTTTGAAGGATTTGTCATGTCTCCATCATGAAACCATGAATATGGTATTGCAATAAGCAAAACATAGCCATTATCCCATATTGAAGATAGACAATTATCAAAGTCAAACTCATCATTATTTGTAAATATACTTTAAGTCTTAATAATGTTTTTTTATAACATTAAATTTAGGAGGGAATTATATCATGATATTATATAAAATTTCATTTTCTATGAACTTAATTTTATAAAACTTAAAATGACATGTAAGAAGAAATAATTTTTAACAAATCAAATTTCATAAGAATATACATAAATTTATTTCTGTAATTACTCAATATTTTTATAATGATTTTTCTATTTATTTCATCATCACATCACTTATTTTATTTTATATTTTTGTTATTTTTATCTTTTTTTAAATATAGAAACTTATAAAAAAAAGTGTGAATAATGAAACATTATATCTTTCGTAATGTTTGATTAAGTGTTTTAATTAGATTGTAAGAATAATTAAATTTTATTTAAGTGTCATAATTAATTACGAGATGATAGATTGTTATATTTACGCCTGTGTTAGGTATATGTGTCATATTGTATGTGTGTTTTGATGAGTTTTAAAGTGTTTAGACCTAAATGGATGAACCTTGAGTCATGAGAAAGGAATGGATGAGTTTAGTGAAGTGTGGGGTGTTAAAAGAAAAAAGTGAGAAAGTCATAAACTCCTCACAGAATCCTTGTAAATCTAAAGTCTAAATCAAAATATCATTTTTTACTATTTTTCTCCTTTCCAAGAGAACCCTTCTTTTGGGAGCTTGAGTTTTGATCCTCCTTGTGCAAAAGGAAGCTTCTTTTTCTTGTTGTTCTTTGGGTTGTCCCTAATGTGGTAAGGACCTCTCTTCTTCTTCCCTTTATTCCATTTTTGTTTTCTCATAGAGCATCCATGAGAATTCATGAAAAAGCTTGGATTTTGGGATTTTGATTTTGTTTGTGGTTGTTTTTGGGTTTAAGGTTATGTTGCTAAGATGGACTTGTTGTTGGAGTGGAGGAAACCTCCTCCCTTGAACCCAAAGTTCATCCTTTTTTCCTCCATCTTCACAAAGCTCTCTTTTGCTTCTATAGAAGTAAGGGAAGCTTTACGCTTTTCTATGCTTAGGTTGCTTTGGATTTGTTTAGATGTTGCTTGAGAATGAATTATGTTGTTTAAAAATGGAAGTTCGAGCATATGAGGTTTTTGAGTTTGAAATTGGGGTTCTTGATTATTTGATGAATATTGATGAAAAGTTCCTATTTGTAAATAGTTTTAATGTTTTTTTATGTATTTGAATTGATACAAAATAGTTTGAGTTTGTTTTAGGATGATTTGAAAGCTATAAGAGGCAATTCTACAAAAATTTTGAAATTCTGCAGAATTCGCATCCACTGATCAGTTTCACGTCCAATGATCAGTTTTGAGTCTAGTGACCATTTTGAGTCTAATAACCAGTTTTTAGTCCAGTGATCATTTTGAGTCCATCGATCAATTTTGTGTTCAATGATCATTTGAGTCCAGTGACCAGTTTTGGAGTCCACTGATCAATTTTGAGTCCAATGACCATTTTATATTATGATGATATAAGATGTAGTTGAGGTGATGTTGTTTTATTATTAGAGTTGATTTTATGTTGAGATCATGATATTCACATTCATGAGTTTTGGTGAGTTGTTTTCAAGAATTCAAGGTGTTTTAATGTAGTTCTATGCTTATTGAGCTATATGTGAGTTCATGAATGTGATGAATGTATGAATGGTGAATCTATGATATTATAACCTCTTATGGTGTTGAGATTGATAAATGAATTTGTGATTACGTATGATATTAATTTGAATGGTCACTACATGCATGCATTGATGAATGACATTGCATGTGAGTAGGCACGTAAATTGAGGGTGCTAAGAAGACCCTTAACTTATTGTTGGAGGTTGTCGTGGTGACTAACATTGAGTAAGTCTATAGAATGGATGGGTGGACGAATCCCTAGATAGGTTAATATCTTTACAACCTTACTGAGGTAAGTCACTAGTCACGCTCAACCATTTTTGATAAAATCACACTTCCTCCATAGGCTTAATTCGAGTTTTCCCGAATGGTTAGATCATAGAGTACGACTATGTTAAGGGTTGTGTTTGGGTTAACCATTCGAGAGGTAAAATCTTTCGGGAGTAAAGAGCTAACATGACATAACAAGATAGATAAACATATGCATTAATAATTATGATTTGAGAATGATTTGTTACTTGATAAGTCATGGAAATATTGTGTTATTTGATGATTGATGGATTGACAATGACGATGATGTATTATGGTTGAACCTTTATGTAATTGTTGACGATTGATAATTATTATGAGATGTTCTGTCATGAGAATTCTAAGACTTATGCTTTATATATGATTTTTCCATGTTATGTTGTATATTTGATGATAGTGGATCATTCTTTCTTTGTCAAGTTTTATCCCTTGTTAGTTAGTGTGCTTGTTTTGGTAAGCTTACCCAATCAATCAATTAATATATTTATCATATCAATTAATTTAAAATTTAATTAACAAAATAATAGGTTTTTTAAATTTAAAAAAAATGAATAATTTAAGTTAACAAATTGGAAGGTTTTTATTTACAATTAAAAATGAGTGGTTTTAAAATTTTGTAAATGAAAACAATAAGTAAAATTAAAATTAGTTATCTCTTCGTTACTCTTTTATTTTTTTTTTTTAAATGGACACAAATAATTAAAACTAAACTTTCCTTATTTTTTTTAAGGCAGACAAATAATTAAAAAAGTTGTTAAAAACTATATAGAAAAAAAGATAAATGAGTTGAAAACAATTATTTATAAAGTAATGAAGTTTAATAAAACAAAAATTGTAAAAAATAAGAAGCCTTTCAATTTTAAAATATGTGCGTTCACTTGAAGCATATTCTATGGCCTTTTGGAAAGAACAATGTCTATAGCAAATAACACCACCACCCAACAACTGAACTTGTCTGCAGCAACTCCCTCCAAAATCATCTTTATATTTCATTGTCTCTCTTTATATTTCATCTTTAAAATCATCCACAAAATGCAAAATCACCTTTATTTATTTATTTTCATGTTTATTAAATTATTTTATGATAATATTTGGTGAAATATCTTGTACCAAATATTTTTTTAAAACTTATTTATTTCCATTTAATTAAATCATTAATTTAAATGTGATTCCTACAATCTTTTAAATTTGAATTACTTTTAATTTATAAGTTAAATCAAATATAAAGATTAAAAAATTTATATCAAACCTAAAAATTCTAATCATAAACATTTATATAATATAATATAATATAATATAATAATAAATTAAATAATTGAATGCAATTTAAAAATTGTGTTTGGTTTCAGTATACTTGATTATCATGATTGTACATTTAATTTTTGTTACAATTTTTATTTACATAAATTATATATATCAATAAAATTAGCATGAATCAAACATATTTTTTTTTCTTTTCTATCACAATTTTAAACTTTAAAAAGTTGTAACTCATCGTTTTACTATAAATAAAGTCAACAAATATATTTTATATAATATATTAATATTAATATTGATTGAAATACAGTAAGTTATATACACACCACAAGTTGCAGTACCTTTTCCCATTTGTATTTTATTGTGATCGTGCAGAGTGCAAAGCCAATCTTAAGATGACCACGTGATTTCTGGTATTTTATTTTTCTTTCTGTTTTCAAATTACCACGTGGGATTCGCTTTCCTTAAATTTGCAGATCCTCTTGGGGTAATCTATTTAAAAAATAAAAATTAATAATTATTATTATTATATGAAATATTTGAATTCAAACACAAAAATAAGAGAAAGAAATAAAATATAAAGTTTTAATATAAATATTTGTATTTTATTAAAATAAGAGGGTATATTTATTTATTCTTATATGTGAACTGGTAAGAAGGTTCAAATATATAAAATTAAGGGATTCAAAATATAAAATTATGGGTGCAAAATATGATATTTTGTTATATTTTATTAAAATAAGATGATGTATTTACTTACTCTTACATGTAAACTGATAAGGAAGTTCAAATACATAACATTAGAGGGTATAAAATATAAAATTATAAAATATAAAATATAATATTTTAGAACAAATATTAGAAATTTTATTAAAATGAAGGGGTGCTGGGTGCATCTGCCCACCCACTATTATATGTAGATCCGCCGGTGGGTATATTTGTTTATTTTATTCCCACTTTCCTATTCAATATTATGTTTAATGAAATGCTTCGGATCCCGACATTTTTATATGTGTGCGGCGACACTCACAAATGATGATCGTTTTCGCGTCTTTAGAGGGTCCATGAAAGTTTCTTAAAGAAGCTCAATAAGAAAATGAGTGTTGATTAACATAGTGAGTATTAAGAGTTGTTTGGATACTTGTTGCATTCAAGTTCAACGGGAAAAACACACTTTTCTAGGCTCCCAACACTGATGCAATGGATTCTTTTTATGAATAAAGTGGTAGAATGGATAATTAATACGATTCATGTCAATTATATGCTGTGATTGTTAGTAAAGGTCTATACTCAATCACATTCACATTTAGTTAACTAATATTTTAACCTTTATATTGCATTGATCAATTGTAATATCTAAATTTTATAATTATAATTAATAATCATGGAAATGTAAAAAATTATTCGTATCATATAATTAAAATGAATAAATATTTATACTTATAAAGACAAATATTTATACCATAAAGAAATATAAAAATTATACATGAATTTGAAAAAAAGATAGAGATAAAGAGAGTTTAAAGAAGATAAATCAACATGACAGTAAAATCTTTAGGAAAAAAATAGTATTTGAATTTTTAAGATAATATATATATATATATATATAATTGAAATTGATTTCTAATATTTAGTTACAGTTTGATAAATTGTTTAAAAATACAAGAGGATATTCTTTTTCGTATATTTTATTACGGGTTGTTACGATAACAAGGACGTTACATAAAAGATGTTCAACCAAATAGATCAAAAGTACTAATTCAAAAGTTAAGACAAATGTACTATAAGCTTTCAACTTGCTTCACAGCTGAAAACATATGTACTAGAAATCGACACGCTCACCTAAGGAATGTCCAATTGTGTAGGACAATTTGGGCAACCAAATAGAGAATTAGCTACTATAAATAAGGAAAGAAGGATATTTCATCTTTGTGATCCTCGATCACTACCATTAATGGTGCTTATATCATGTAACTAGGCCTATGAACCTAGAAATAACTATTAACCCTTCAGAGGGACACTAGCTAATTTGATATGATTTCTAACCCTAATCTTTATACATTTCATTTATCTCTATGCCACTAACTTAAACATCAAATGTCATTATAGGTATTCCATTGTCGTGTAAGAAGACGTAGGAGGAGCAACTACAAAATAAAGTTCTACCAAATTTAATAAAAACATTACTTAATTAATTTATTTTGTACTATTATAATTCCGATAGTTCTTTTGAATTTTAAATTTAAATGTCTTTAATTTTTATGAGATTATTGTTTTCTTATAATATTCACCTTTTATAAATATATGTGGTGGATGGTTGTCGATGTGTTAGGATATTCCTTAGCAAAGTTTACTATTGTCTGAATGAATGAATGTACAATCCAGGCAAAGACGAATTGAGTATGGGTTCCAGGTTTCAGGTTTCTTTACAAATGTCATTATATAATGACAAAAAATGTCCTTATCCTGCACAAAGATGCGTTCATGTACCCCATGATTTGATAGCAATTCCAATTCCATACAGGCAAAAACGAAAACTCAACATGATTCCACATACAGCACAACAACCTATGGAGACAAGAAAAGCAAACAAATGACAAATGAAGACTTGGCTATGATTGGATTGATGCTCTCAAAGAGCATACTGCCAAACACATAATATTATAATCTTACCTGTTCCACTACAACTTTAGCTTTCAACCGAAATATTATTACAGAATTATTTCTTTGAACAATTCCTTAAACAATGATCAAAATATAGATTAAAATTACTGTGCATCATTTGACTATGTTTCAGTCTTCTTTATTTGGATAGGCTGCGTTCCCAAATTGGCAAATTAGTTTCGAGGGCGGAGTTAGGAATTAAGCGAAGGAACCTGATCAAATATGTACAACCAAAAGAATTTTTTATGTGTCCTTTTATTTTAAAAAAGTCTTCAAATTTATATAGGTAAATCTTTGTACGATAATGAATATTATGTTATATTTTCTTAAATAACTAATTCAAATATATACAACCAAAAGATTATTTTACATCAAATTTATATATTTTTTTATTGATGTTCTTGTAAGTGTATATGTACGTCCGGAATCTTTGCTCAAGATATGCCTCATCTTACTAGATGGATTTTAGAAGCTAGGGAATACCCTTCAGCCTTCATTTACATTAGGATAAACTAAAAAATGCGGTTGACATTTAATTTCAAGAGAATATATATATATATATATATATATATATATATATATATTATAAGGTCCACTAGCATTTATTTTGGGTCGTAATTAAGGTCCACTGGCACTACCTTCCATCCATACACAAGTTTTTGGTCCACACTACCTTATAAAAATAAACAGATTAATCCAAATGACAGAAAAAGCCCTCACAATCCACGCGCACCACCAGGGGCAGTGCATATATAGGGAAGAATATTCCTATTAAGGGGAGGGTTAATAATGCATTATTTAACATACTTCTTTTAACATAAATAAAGAGTGACCACAATATTTTTGGTAAATCAAGAATAGATATCAAACATTTATAACAACTTACATAAATTAGACTCTGTCGGTGAGTGATTGCAATGTACAACTAAGGTCTAAGTTGTTTTTTATATCTTTCTCTAGATTTCATTAAATATACAACTGTAGTATTTTACATATTTAATAAAAGTATTTTTTTAATTGAAAATAATATTCATGTGTATAGCCTGATCCGTATAGAATGTGTATAGCTCATTTTGAACTTATATTCATATATATATATATATATATAATTCAAAATATAGAAAATAAAATATAGAATTTTTTTAAATAAAAAAATTTATTGATAATTGAGTATTAGTTTGAGATATATTAAGACTTTAATATATATATATATATATAAATATAAGTGTAATTGAATATTTTTAAAGATAAAAAATATTTATTTAGAAATTGCAGTTTTTTTAAACTAAGCCCATGGACTAGCTCGTTTGGCCCACGTGGTGGAGGTGGACAATTGTATTAAGGCTGTATAAGACTACAGAGCAGCCCAGTCTATTGTCAATACGGACTTACATGGATAGGCCTTATAACATGTTTGGAACAAAGCAAAGAAAAATACGAATGATAATGTGTTTTATTTTATTTTATAAAATAGAAAAGGCTGAAAAATAAAAGAGAGACATTCACTTCTAAAACAAAAATTCAAATTTTTATTTTTTTCCTTTAATTCAAATTTTAAATCTTTTTGTCCTCATTTTTCATTCGTTGTTCCAAATACAACTTAAGTTTCACAAAAGATTTATCATGATAAGAGGAATAAAAATAAGAGTACAATTTAAAGAATTAAATTATAATTTATTAACATGATAAAAAAATTATACTATCATTCAATTATATATTATCGTATATGATAATTTTTTTTACTTTTATAATAATTACTTTAAAAGTCATTCTTGAGATGATTTATGTAGAAATTCAACTAAATTTAAAATTAATTTATCTTTTAGAAACTTATAGGTTTATCTTTCATAATTTTTATTTTTTAAAAAAATACTTGATGCCACTTATTGATGCATAACATACATTTAGGCATATTACATCATGTGTCATTTTATCATGCATATATGTCACATCACTACTAAATAACAATAAAGATAATTTTTAAAATCTATCAAAAATAATTTAAGAGAAAAAAATTAAAGGACAATTTATATGTATTTATAGAAATTAAAAATATATTTAAGTTTAAAAATAAAAAATAATAGCCTACTTTTTGTCTTTGAAAACTACTTTAAATATAAAACATGAATTTCTTAAAACTAATTTTAAAATAATATATATATATATATATATATATAATATTTTATGTGTGATATATATTTTTATAATAGAATGGAAAAAGGATGCGTGATTCAAATGTGATCAGTTCAGTTTTACTAAAATAAAAGGTGAAACGGGAAACAAAATATGTTTCTTGTCATGTTGTCCATGGACCAAATTATGCACATATTTTTGTCAATAATTAATTTTTTTATTCGTAAAAATTAAAAATAATAATTTTCTATCCCAAGAACTATTAATTGGCTCTCATCTATGACACCATGTAACTATTTTAAGCCTTATTGACAACAAATTCACAATAATCTTGTATAGACATCCCATCGAAGAAATAGGCCTATTCTTCCCAATGCCTTGTGGGTTTCTTTCTTCGATATCAAAACAACTAGGCAAAATACCATTTTGATGAAACTCATTGATTGCCTTTACAATATCATTCTCTTGAGCGCATTCCAACATGCCTTGACGATTAAATTAAAATTATAACCATTACAATAACTCACATCTTATTCAGTAAACTAAGTTAAACCCCTTATCAATAACTAATTTGTTTAATAACTTCCAAAGAATATTTAAACACATGGACTAATGGACGGATTCCTTGAACCTAAATTATCTATTAAGTCCTATAATGGAATTTGTTAAGTGCTATATTGAAACACTAATTTCTTAAAATTATGGTCAGACACTAAAGTAAAACCTCTTTTTTTTATTTTTTATTTACACAAAAATCTCAACGAACATTTAACACAATTCTTTGATTTCCCTCATAATAAATTGATTTTTCTAGTTTAGGTTAATGGTTATAAAATTAAGAGAGAAAAAGTTTCATAACAAAAGTAATAATTTTTTTGGCTAAAATTTATTTTTTACTCCCTCTATAATGTTCAATTCACAATTTTATTCCCCCATTTCAAAATCTCTGTCAAGTGTCAAATTTGTTTTTATACATGGTAAATGTTTATTAGTGTGTTTGGTATATTGGTTAAAAAAATAAAATTATGTTTTTTTATAATTTTTTTATAATCTTTATAATAAATATTTTTTATTTTAATTTTTTAATTAATGTCCTAAAAATATTAATTAACAAGATACTTTAAACATAATGTGCAACCCTCAATGAGAATATTTTGATTAAAGATAATACTGGATTAGAACATTTAATAACTTGAAATTTTATTAGTTACATCAATTTTTTTTATAAAAAAAAAAAAACTGCAAGATAAACATGGAGAAAATCATTAAGCTCCAAAACATTGAATCTACCAATGATTATAAAACTTCAGCAATATCTGTAAATAACATCAATAGTGCTGATAGGTTGAGTGTGAACAAACTTTGTTAACTAAAGCATATTGGATAATTAAGTGTTCTTCCTTATTGTTAAAAACAAAATTTTGTAGACTATTAATTGAGGGGGGGAACACAAGAACTAAGAAAAAAATAATGATAATGATTCAAGAAAGCTGGGTTGTGATAGTGATTCAATAAATAAATAGCAAATAGCAAATGATGTTATACAATGTTGTTTAACTTGTGTTTGACCTTTTTTATTCTAAGCAAAACAACTCGTGACTTTGATCATTTTGATAATGGTGTAGGTATTGTAGAAAGATAATAAAATGGGGGTAAATTAGTTACAAAAATTGGTGGGTTGGAAAAAAAACACAGAATAAAAAGAAAGGTGTCAAGAGGAATATTGCAAAACATATCTTAAAGGACATTTCACCCCTGTATCTCATTTGTTGTTATAAGAGTACAAAAGGTATTATATATATGTCAGTTCGTTGTGCTTTCATAAACTTTTTTCACTATGTTTTCCACACTTCTTATGCACCCAATGTCAAGATCTTCCTTAACAAAAAACCTCTTGATGATCCATTTTCACAAGTCATTTTCTTTTCTCCATTCAAATCTACAAAGAATCATGGAACATATTAAACCTTGACCAATTAACATTTTTTTGCTATGACTTTAGTAGAATCATGTTTTTAAATACATATAGGAAAGGGGAGAGAACAAATGTTTCAAGTAAGCCTTCAATATGTTTATGGACCCATGTTATGTCTAACAACTGATCCATAGCAAAGGTTTCGGCCATGAGTTAGATAGTGTTACGGATAAAACCCAATTATCCTTATTTCAAATATTTAAATATGCAACAGCCTAATATCCTATTTACTAGATGATAAAAGATATCAGATATTGTAACAGAAAGATAGAAGGGATATTCAAATATCTCGGCCAAAGATAATGGGCCTCAACCACCATTCTATCAATATCCAGGTACTATCCTATAAATACAGCATCAGTCATGATGAAAGGTACACACACATAATTCTGACTCTCTCTTTCAATTCACAATGCACACACCGCACGTCAATTGCGTTGTGAATATTACTGCTGTGATCTTCTTCTTCCTTAAGTTGCTTCACTTCCATAAGCCTCTTAAGAGAGAGAGAGCCTGATCCTATATCAAAATACCCAACACCACTTGTTGGACATTTCTGTTCTCTCCGAGCAGAACAGATAGTATTGGCATAATGTTAAAGGCCTAAACTAAATTACACACTTTTTCCTTTACCACAAGGAGAGGTCAAAGTCTCATTCCAAGATGTTTCCTTAGAACTTGGATTTTCCCTTAATGTCTTAGGGTCAAATGGCTAGCTCAATCATTGCTCGCTAAGATCTAATTTGTGTATTAGGAGTAGTGTTACCAAAAAAATGTATGAAAAAATTTGTTATTAATATAAATTGATTTAAATATAAGCTTTGAGAACTTTCTATGTATGAAGCAGTATTATTGCATGTGCTGAAACTCACATCGTTAGAATGATTTGGGCCTTTTATTGCTAGATATGTCAAATTCTTGAGTTCCCTCGATATATTTACTCAGTTAGAATATTATTATGTCTAATTCATTTTTATCAATTACGTACGTATAAATGAGTTTCAGAATGCTTGTTCAAATTAAGTGGCATGGACTTTTACATTTTAATTGATAATTATAAATTAATAACTACCTAGTTTTGTTCCAAAAAAAAAAAAAAAACTACCTAGTTTATATACGTGCATTACAACAAAGCTGAAATAAAGTAATCAAATGCTCAGTAAAAATAAGTAATAAAATGTTCTTAATGTCCTTATTGATAAAGTGATACAATAATTCAGAATATAAAAATATATTCCATTAATCTATTCTATAAGAATTATTAAGTTTTGATAGACACTGTCAATGGATTCACATGTTACATGATCGACAAAAGTTAGAAGTAAAACAGTAAATTATTTAACAATTTGTTACATAATAACTCATCGTACATGCAAATATGCAATGGTACATATCATGAACACAAGATATATGCACAACTATTCTAGTGAAGCAATAAAATTATTTTGTTTTAGGCACAAATATAATTGATTTAATGCTTTTTTTTTTTTTTACTTTAATGCATTGCTAACATGATAATGATTTTTTTTTTAATATTCTTTTATACTCTCAAATCTCAATTCATGGATATACCACATATTCTACTAAGGGTAATAATCATAGGGGGAAAGTCTACATATAAATTAGACATAAAAATATATCAAATGACAAGAGAAAGATATACACATGGACCTGACAAGACCAGTTAATGAATAGCATATGTATACCCATCTTTAACCCTTGTCTGTTTTGGTTGAAATAGAATGAAAAGAAATAAAAAAAAAACAGAAAAATAGAATAAAAATACTAATGTTTATTATTTGTATGAGAGAGTAAAAAACTAGACGTATTAGAAAACATTTCTCCCCTCAGGAGGCAGACGTGTATGTAACTGATGGTAGATAAATACACTTCCTCATTTTAATAAAGTTAAATATTTGTATGTCAAAATTTTATATTATGCCTCCTTTAATTTTATGTGTTTGCATCCCTCATTTACTTTCCCGTGAAAATAAATAAATGCATCCTTTGTTTTAATATTTTTATCTCTTATTTTTATGTGTTTGGATTTATTTTTCTTCTTCTTCACTTTTTTATATATTTGTTATTAATATATTTTCATATTGATTTATTAAATTTATTTTTCTAAATAAATTGTCCCATTAGTCCCAAGTCGGATCTGTACTGCTCCCGTCCCCCCTAAAATTGGAAAAATATAAAAAAATTATAAATAATAAATAATTTTATGTTAAGAAAAAATATTAGATAAAAAATTATCATAAAAATATTTTTGTATAATTTATTTATTTATTTATTTCTTTTCACTCTCTTCTCCATTTACATTTATCCAAATAAGCATTGAAAATTCATTCACTTCCTTCTTTTGTTAAGTGTACTTATTAAATTGAAAATATTCATAAAATTTATCATTAAACTAATTGATAAAAATAAAGTGACATAAAAAGACACGTTTATATAACCTTTTCTTTCATGGAAAAGAATATTAATTTTTATCCAAATATCAGTTTAATTAAAATTAAAACAAATAATGTAACATTAAATGAGGCAATAAATGAGAACTTTATTCTTAAAAAAAAGTGATAACTTTATTAAAATAGTTAGGTCAAAGATATAAAAAAATTAAATGCTAAAAAATATTATAAATAGTAAAATAAATTTTTTTATGGAAATCAATCCACTAGGGTCAGTCTAATGTTGGTTCGGGGGGGGGGGGGGGGGGGGGGGGGGGGGGGGGGGGGGGGGGGTTAGGATAGAATGTATATATGAGGTTTCAAACCTCAGTGCTGCGATCATTGTATACTTTGGTTGTATTATTTGTTTAAAGGAATACCTGTATTTTAGTTAAATACATTTACAAACTAATTAAATAGTTCATAAGTTAACTGAAATAACATACTAAGTACACACATCAAAACCCACTAAGGTCTGCCGCAGTAGTGAAGAGTTTGGATTATTGGTATAGAATCTTTGTCATCATTATACATAAAAAGATACATATTACGTCAAATGAAAAATCTAGTATAACTTATAATAAACCAATTAGTCTACATATTTTATTTTTTGGTGACTCTTTAGTAAAAATGTACATAACCCAAATAATATAGATAAGGAAAAAGATAGAATGTAATTAACTTAGAATTGACAAGTTAACCAAACAACATGGCCTTAAGTTCACTAAAAAAAAAATCCCAATTCAGAGGCAGAAAACTCACATTCCATTGATCTACACCTCTTGGACCTACATATTTCTTACAAGCCCATAAAACTATAAAACTGAATAACCCAAAAAATCTACATATAAATGTTTTTAAAAAAAATTGTTATTATCATTTTTTTATTGACATGGCTGACACTTCAATTCTCTTTTGCCCTTTTCTTTTATTTTAAAATTATTTAGGGTCCCCATTCACCCACACTTCGACGAGGAAAAGATCATCATGATTCATGAGAGACAGAGAAAGAGAAAAGAAGGTGCAGGTGCACATGGTTAACAAGTACAAGAGATGCACCTGATCAAACCACTCTCGTTGCAAGCCGCACACGTCTTGAACCCACCTTTCTCCGCGTACACCTTGCACCCACCGGAACACTCCCCGCATAGCACGAACCTATGATCGTCGCACACGCGGAGGTGCGAATCCACTGCGGGCAACCCCTCGAGAAGCTTCTTGAGCTCGCCACTCTCATGCAGCCACCTCAACTCCTCGGCCCCACCAACGTACCTTGCGTTAATGAAGACACGTGGCAGGGTCAACCCGGATTTGCGACCCGTGACCCGACGGAGCTCCGAGAGAAAACCCGAGTCCATGGACACGTCGCGCTCGTCCAGCGCGACGCGGAACCCGCGCAGGATGGAACGCACCGTTTTGCAGTCCTCGAATGTGGTGCGGACCACGCGCAGGCTCGTGAAGTAGAGCACCACGCGCTGCTCCGAGCAAGGAATGGACGGCGGAGGGTGCGGTTGGGCAGCGCGTGGGGCATCTTCGTGGGCACGTGAGGCGAGTTTGGGGTGCGTTGACCAGGAGCAGAGGAGCGAGTTGGCGAGTGTGACTCGGTGGAAGATAGAGGGTTTGGGTGTGGTGGTGGTGGTGGAGGGTTCATCTAAGAAGAGGGTTTGAATGTCTTTGAAGGAAGAACATGAGAATAGGGAAGAACGAGGTTTGTTCCAAGGTTGCAACATTGAAAATGGGCACTAAAATAGAACAAAAGGTTGTTTTTTTTTATATTTTATTTTGGGTTTTTTTTTTTTTTTTTTTTTTTTTTTTTTTTTTTAAGTTTGAAGGGGAAAGGTGGGGTTTTTGGAGGAAGCAAGAACCAGAAGTGAGGGGTGTAGGATTTTGTTTTGTTAGTTAATTTGGGATAAAGGGTAAGATTTAGTTGTTCAAAGTTTGGATTTTGGTGATTGAGGAAGGAGATGGAGAAGTGGGAGATGTTGCATTTTGAGAGAGGTGAATGAAGGGGGTAAGGAGTGAGTGAAAGAGGAAATAGTGTGCAAACGGGGGAAGAGTAGAGAGGGAGATTGTGGTGGTGGTTAAGGTAGTTGAGGGGTTGGTTTATTTTGCTTTTAGAGGAGGTTTACGAGGGAAAAGGGATGGATTAGGGGAGATTGAGATGGCCTTATTAAATAAGGTAATTATGGTGGCAATTCTCGTTCTGTGAGTTTTGAAAGACAAAAGTATATAAAAAAGTATTAGGTTGAGTGGTATTAGAATCTGTTTAAGTACTTATGCATAAAAAAATATGTTTAGAAAAAAGATATCATTAAAAATGATAAGTAAATTTTTTAATAGAAATTAATTATTAATAAAATTGATATTAATTTCATGCTAAAAAACAAAAGTATATCCTAAATCCTAAATACTAGTTGCAGTCGGCACATGTTACAGAAGCAGTTACGTCTTTGTCACCTTATTAAGTACACGTATTAGTTTGGCATAGTGAAGGAGCTTCCATTTATTGCACATCTCTCTATCACGATATGAGAAGCGGTTTATATTAGGATAAAACTTAGATAAGAGTAATTTTTCTATGTCCAAATACCATCATCGACTATGAACAATTCGTATGATCAAGTATCGACTGTGTGATATACTATCATGGATTTTCTATGAACAATTCATACAATTAAGTATCGACTATGTGGTATACCATCATTGACAGTTTTTAACTAGTTTGGTGTCTGATATGCAAATCTCTATGCAACAACGAAGACTAGATTAGCCATTGAATTTGATTATAATGTAATTAAAAGAATAATATAAATGCAAATAAAAAATTACGAATTGCGGCAGAGTGAAGTGAAATTGGTCATAAAGGATAGTTCATCAATACTAGAGAATGACTATGGGAGGCTGATGTTTTGAAGCTACAAAGCCCATTTGCTCATTTAATTGCAGAGACCAACACTTGCTTGCACCATCCTCTCTACCAGCAGACACTGGCATCGCAACCAACACCAATTAGGACAGCATTGATGCTTCTTTTTGTTATTATAATCATATCTTACTATTGTAAGTTTGAATAAGAGAAAATAAATATAAACAAATGAGTGGGTACTAAGTATTACTAGTGTAGTACTACATAATATCACCAATGAATCTAGCTTTGTTGTTATAAATCACATGATAGTTAAGTTGAATTCCTAATTAAAAAAAATACAACATCCTTTAATTGGTATAAAATTATTTCAATTTGATTAATAATTTTTATATTGAGAATTATACAACAATATTAAATACTCAAAAAAGTATGGTAGATAATAATCTTATTCAGGTCAAGCATAATTAGTTATACTTATTCCCTGATAACAAGAATAATAATACTATATAGGACTTGTAAAAGGGCAAGAGAATTCTTCATGTGACCGACCACTTGGGCCATACGCAATTATAACTAGATCAAGGAAGGAGGCATGCTTGAAAGTACATTATCAATGGCTTCCAAAAGCTAAAGGTTTTGATCCACAAACACCAAGTGGGTGGATACTGAAAAGTTTCACATGGTAAGAAAATAATAAAAAAGTGAAAGAAAGGGAAGGATCCAAGATGGTTAACACTAAGAGCTAAGTCCAAAACACATGCAATGTTGTGACTTATCTAACATTTGAGCAATCTAGATGCCCCTCTTTTCTTTTCTTTTTCATTCATGTGAACCAATATTGGGTTTTTCTTGATTGAGGTGCAGCATTTCTTTCCATCACACATTGCTAGCCTTGACTCAGTGACTTGTTACTCTTACCGCTCAGCCACCCTTATGTTTTTACATTTAAATAAACATTTCACACTCACTACCACATTAGTACTCAGAACCGTGAGAAAATCTGTCTCGCACTATTGACTACACCCTTATTTGGTGTTAGTATCACAGGCTGGCTGCAAGTGGAGTTTATAGGATTCCATCGCGTCATTTTTTTTAATCACTAATAAAGATGTGCCCTGGCTAAAAAAAAACCTGTTAGAGACCTACCAATTAAAAAGAATAGCTTAAGGACTTACTTGAAAATTTCTAAATAATTTAAGCACCAATTCTTGTGTTGTTTTTTTCTAGGTGGGCAACAACAGAAGATACCAATTTCTTATAAATAAATTTATAATACATGTGTTCCACTCCAGCCCCTTGTTCCTGTATCAGTTATCTACTTCAAAAGCTTAATGTAAAGTAGGCTAATTCTAGTATCCGTTATATCCTTGGGTAACTTAATACAAAATTGTTTTTAAAGTAGCGCATTTTATTTGCCAAAAGACCATATTATGACCACAACATTAACATCATGGCTCTGCTCTCTGAATCAGCCATTTGGCACGTAACAGAACAATGTTTTCCATAAGCACCATATTACCTACCCGACACCCAGCAAAAAACACCCTTACTACTTGCAGTCCACCGCAGCACCAATCAATTTTATGGCAAGCTTATACGGCACCAATACTTATACGAGCAAAGTTTTATATTGAGTTGTATTACTAATTTAATTTTAAAATTACTATTCAAACATAATAACATTATTTTAAAATCAATTGTAACAAAAATACGTTGTGTTTGTTACCGCCAAAACTAGGAGAGGTGAAAGTTGATTGAGATGAAAAAACTTATATTGCATTAATACTTATATTTGCAAAAACAAAGTATTTTTTTAAAATATTGAGTTGTATTACTAACTTAATTTTAAAATAACTATTTAAATATAAATTATATCACTTTAAAATTAATTAAAACAAAAAACAATTTTACATCACAAACATTAACGTTGTGTTTGTTACCATCTAGACTAGGAGGGTAAAAGTTGATTGAGATGAAAAGTATTGAAAGTGAAAAGGTGCATGCCTTTGTTACACTTGAAAGTGGGTTGAAACAGGTGAATTGTTAGTGGACCGTACATTGACAAACTTTCATCTCAAATTGAGATGAAAAAAGGTAAAAGTGTGGAAGAAGGAAGTTTTTTATTTTTGTGTGTGGTCGAAATAGCTCCATGATGTTTGTTTGTATTTTTTACTTCATTTTAGCTCTGTTGCGTTTTGTTTTTTAAAAACATAACCGATTATGCTATGAATTTTATGCTTGCATGCATACGATACATTGTGATAAATAATTGATTATGAATGCAAGCATAACCGATTATACTCGGCATAATCAGTTATGATTATGATTTTGAAAATAAAATACTAGCATAATGTTGTGATGAATTTGATATGAGCTCTGTGAAGGTGATTCTTGTGTGTTAAATTTGATAATTCATTATCAATTGGAGCTAATGTCGATGGTAAAAAAGGTATGAGCTTTGGTACGATGAACTTTTTTTTGTTAAATTTAGTTACCCATTTAATTCTTTTTTATTCTTACTTAATTAACTACGTTAATTCAAGTTTTTTTTTTTTACCCTTTTTACACTTTTTTTTTATCACAATCAAACAATCTTATTTTTTATTCTCTTTCAACCCTCTTTAATTCATTTTTATTCTTATTCATTTCTCACACTTATAAAACTTGAACATAAAACAAATTATAATGAAAATATTCAAACCTAGCAAATTAATTAACCAAATAGGAAAAGAGAGAGAGAAAGATATATGTAATATTATCCAATCATGGACCACATGTACCATAAGATTGTTGACTTGATAATAACCACCCTACAAGTCAACACCAAAACTTGTTTCAAACTGGTTCTTAGTGTAAATTCTCTTACATTCACATATCAAACCTTGAAAGCAAATGCCATCCTTTTCAGAAGAAAAAAAAGTCATATTTGCACCATAATGACATATCCACATATAAGACAGAGTACTGAGGAGGCTCGAAGTAGCTAAGGATTCTTGCAGGGCATGTCAGCTAGGGCTGGACAAAAAAATCCATATCCATAAAATAATTTATATCCAATCTAATCTAATCCATTTTAAATCCATTTAAATGGATTAGTTTCATATCCAAATCTATTTTTATGGATTTTAAATTCAATCCAATTAATTGGATATATGAAACCGATATGGATTGGATATTTGGATTTTTAAATTTTTTTTGTCAACTTTGATTCAGACTATTTTTTTGGTCGACGTTCACTAATGATGATTTTAAGTTGTTATCGTTGAGCCTATTTTTCGGTTAATGTTGGTAATTTTTTTTAATCAACATTGATTGAGACTATTTTTTGGTCGACATCAGTCGATGCTATTTTTATACCGACGTCAGCTAAGTTTTTTTGTTGATGTCTGTTGAGATTATTTTTTATCGACATCAAGTAGGTTTTTCGCTCGATGTCGACTATAGTTTTTTTTGTTGACTTCAGACAAAACTATTTTTTGGCCAACATCGGTTGAAAAAATCATCGGCTGACATCATCCAAAAAAACCTAGCTAACGTCGATCAAAATATTTTCCCAATTGATGTCGATTGAAAAATCTTAGTTGATGTCAACAAAAAATATCCCTAGCTAACGCCAGCCAAAAGAAATAGTCATGGTTAATGTTGACCAACAAATCCTAGTTGTTGCCAACAAAAATATAATTTCAACCAACATCAACAAAAAAATCTAGCTAACGTCGATAAAAAAAAAAGTCTTGACGAATGTTGGCAAAAATATATCAATGATCGACATCGGCAAAAAAAAATCTTATCAATGTTAGCCACAAAAATCCTAACCAATGTCGGCTAAAAATTACTCACGATCGATGTTGATCGAAAAATCCCTAGTCAATGTCGGCCAAAAAGTGTATTGACTAAAAATCCTAGCCGACCTCTACCTAAGATCGACCAAAAACATTATTGACCAATGTCGACTGAAAATGCACTGACTAATGTTAGCAACAAAAAATAGTCTTGGTTGATGCCGGACTAAAAATGTCTGGACTGATATCTGTCGAAATTACTTTGGTTGAGGTATGTCAAAAATACACTAACCAATATCGATAAAAAAATAGTTTTGACCATGGTCGGTTGAAAATAGCTCTTCAATGGACATATACAAAATTTTCACTTTTTAGCATTTAATAACTAAAATTTGTAAAAAAAAAAATCTTATAAAATTTAAGTGGATATAAATTGGATATATCCAAATCCATATCCATTTAAATGGATTGGATCTTAAATCTAGTTTGTTTTTAAAAAAATATGGATATGGATTTAAAATCCAATCCATTTAATTAGATATGGATTGGATTCTTAAAAATCCAATCCATGCCCACCCCTAATGTCAGCAGGAAGGCAATGATGGTCACAGTCACTGAGGAGGCAGTCAATCGCCTCCAAGACAATGTCAATCACTATAATAACCTAGGCCTTTATAAAAGAAAATAAAAGAAATAAAATTTAAAATTTATAAAATTCCGTCGCAAAAGCCTTAGTAACGGATTTAGCGACGGAATTAGCGACGGAGTCTGGCGCCAGGAGCGCCAGAGTGGCGCCAGGAGCGCCACAGATGCTGGATTTTGGTGCCAGGAGCGCCAGGATGGCGCCAGATACACTGTATGTTGGCGCCAGGAGCGCCAGGATGGCGCCAAGGGCGCCAAATGCACTGGAAACTGGCGCCAAGGGCGCCACATGTCGGTCAGGCCCCCTATATAAAGGGATTTCGCGATTTTCAGAGGAATTTTCACTGTTCCTCTTCCTCCTTGACCCAGGCAGCCATTAGAGCACCTTAGAAGCTTCAAACTTCCATCATAAACCCATAAAACACCTCTCTACCATCTATAAACTTGATTAGAACCCTTGAGAAGCCAAAATCCAGCCTTGTTGGTGAGAATTGAGAGAGAAACCCCTTTCTCTTGAGGTTTTATAGAAATTGAGCGTTGGAGAAGCAAGAAGCTGGTTTCAGGGAGACAGAGCTTGGGGATAAGACTTCTCCAGCCTTTCTTTGTTGATTTGAGGTAAGAAACCTCTGTTTTAACTGTTTAATTTGAGAATTGGGGATTGGATGAATAGTAACCAAATAATGATAGGGCTGGAATTAGGCTTAGGTTCTTTAGGGAGATGTAATCAGGAGGTTGTTCTGAGCCATATGGCATGTTGAAAATGTAATTGTGATGAGGTTTGAGTTTGGGCTCTGGGGAGGGAAAAGTGTGTGTAAATGAGCAATGTTAGGGCCTGAAGTAACTTAAGTACCTTTACAAAAGTTATTCATAAGGCCAAATA
>PYAF01000004.1:1173532-1203746 GCA_007407185.1 Glycine tomentella
TTTGATTATTTTGGTTGTATTTTGATACCCTGAGGGGTCACTTGTATATTTAGAGGAACTTGGCCTGTATATGACAGAGATTCACCATATATGTATATAGTATATAAATTGTAGTGGATTCATGCTTCCTTTACTGTTCATTTTCCATGCTTGCTGCGTTACTTTGATACTGTATAATGATAATACGCCGGGTGCACACGGGGTGTTACAATCACATGACTCATGATTAGGAGCTAGCCAGGGGACTCAGAGCCATCAGACATTGCTCGAACCCTTGTCAAGGGCGGAAATGGATCCTCTCCATTTCTTTTTACCTCCATTTCATAAGCTTTTAAGATAATGAATAAAATGAAGATGGTATACACTTTATGAAATGTAACATTTATTATCTCAAAAATTTAGTAATGAAAGAAATGGAGAAGATCCAAACTCGTCATGAACTTTAGAATCAGTCATAACTTGAACCTTGTCAAGGGATGTAGAATCAAACATAGCATTAACCTTGTCAAGGGACTTGGAATCATTCAGACATCACTGTATCTAAGAAGTGCAGAATGAGTGAATGACACAGGAAATCTCAAAAAGGTAAATTCTAATAATAATAAAAAAGCAAAGGAAACAAATATATCATTTATAGACAGCCAGTTATTTTTTTTTTTTACTTTTTTCAGATTACTAGGAAGTTGTAAATGGTATAGTGGTGCTATGATATGGTCTCATTAGAGTATTGGGGCAATCATTGCCTGCATATATAAGGACTCTTTGTCGTTTCCTATATTGAAGCTTCTTCAACTGGATGATGATAAAATAAAATTAAAACCCACTAGAGTAAACCTCTACTTCAGTCATTAATTAATGCCAGTTATAAAATGTAGTGAGAAGGGGCTAAAGTGAATGGTATACATTTTGTTAACATTTTTCAAAATTGGAAAGTAAAGTGAAAGTTTTATAAAATTAAGAACTAAAGATACCAAACACTTGCAAACTCAATGACCAAAATGCAGTACTCACATTCTTTGGAGAAAATCATGCATTGTGTGAAAAATCACAAAACACATTCCAGGAAGGTCTTCTTACAACACCTACACTACAAGCTATTAATTAACCTAAAACAATCTATAGCAAAAGCTCTCACTTACCAGTTACCATGCATTATATTTTCCTAAAATGTCATGTAACAAATTACGCACACTTTCCTTTAAATGTTGCAGACGAATTTCATTAACACGCAGGACATCTTTAATTGGATTTTCATGCTAAACTAAAACAGTAACTGTGATTTACATTTACGCAACAAGTAAGAGAGGATATTGAAAATCATAACAGAACCAACAAGTAGAAACCCAGAGACTGATCAAGCTATTATTATGGAAACAAAAGAACTGAAATTAATGTACCACATTTTTATTAGTTGATGATATAGAAACAAACATAAAAGGAAAGAAACGGAAAAAGAAGCAGAAAGAAAGAAAGGAGCATATATATTTATATATTTATAAAAGAAATTAACGATGGAGATTAAAATAGCACATGCATGTTAACAGTAATTAATTAACAATAGAGAAAGAATGATGCATGGGACGGAGAAGGAGAATAATACCGTTTGATTTGCACAGAGATAGCAAAAGCTTCACGATGCAGAACAACCTTTCACAGAGAAGCAGAATAATGAAAAAAAAACTCATATATTTTTTGTTCTCATAAATGTATAAATGTTTGGAATATGTCGTACAAAATTTTTAATATATTTTTTTCTTTATTGGAATATTTTTTTTACATTCAGACATCAATAACTTATTTTTAAAATAACTATTTAAACATAAATCATAATCTTTGAATTAATTTTAACCAAATATCAATTTTACATAATAAAAAGTAACCTCAACAAGGTTTTTGGTGAAAATATTTTCAAACCTTAAATGCATATCAAATTAAATAAAAAATATATAAAATTATGATATTTAATTTAAATATCAAATATCACATCAATTTTATTTAATTTTCTTTTATCACATCATATTATCATCATTTCTATATTTATATTTCTCTTTTTCTCTCTCAGAATATCATTTAACACTAGATAAGTAGATATTCATGTATTTTTTCCCAGCAATTAATCACATTGGTCAATTCGAATATTGACAATTTGTGTGAGTTAATTATTATATTCCAATCCTTGTTGAGAATCACAATCCCATTTTTACTTTATTGATAAATTTGTCAAAGTTTTAACACATGTAATCAAAGATTTGGCGACCAACATTAATATTTACTTTTTTTTGTAGTTAGATAATTTTATAATCAATATTGACTTATAATAAAAAGATTATATATTTTACTAAATATATTTTATTAAATATTATTAAAATTTTATAAACGCAATTTACTCAGTATTTTTTTTTTTATAATTTGATTGTTAAACTATTGCAATTTCACATTCTATGCACCTTTACTTCAGATAAGGCCAATAAATAGTTAAGGCTGGGAAAAAGACCCCAAGAGGAAGGGAAAAAAATAATAACACGAGGAACCAAAGTTGCTTTTTCAATTCATATATGAAATTTGACATAATGTCTCCTTTGTGTATGAATTATGAATATGAAGCATCGTTTTTCACCTCTATCAAGATTGGATAGCAACCTACTAACGGAAATAAACGGATATCTGAGGGATGTCGATGTCATTATCCTCATCATCCTCGCATGCAACAACAACGTCCAAATGACGACGGTACAAAGGAATTTCCAACTTGGCTACTTCCCTTGCCAGATCTGCAACCTTTTTGTCCATTCGATCCTTGTGCCGAGGGAACATGCTATTATAGAGCAGGCAACTCCCACAAGAAATACTGTAAGCATTCAAGCCCTTTGCCTTCAGCCACTCGAGAAGTTCCCTGAGGGTAGGATTGTCTCCAATAATCCATCTATCCCAAACCGTCCAACTCATATCTTGATGCTTGATAATTTTCGGTGGAACTGGTTCAGCCATTGAAAAAAGAGGCAGTGCCAAGTTAGCAAATGTGTTTCTGTAGTCTTCAACTTTGTGCCCTCCATCCAAAACTTTGTACAACTCCAGGCAGACCAGACCAGTTGCCATGGCAGTCGAGGTTGCAATTGCAGGAATGATCCGTCCAGCAATAAACTTGGCTTTAAGTTTGTCAACCTCGGGAATGCTGTAATTGCGGGCCCTCATGTTGGCAAGCCCAGCAATCACATCCATATGGTAGTTTGTGTCATCATCCTGCAGTTCAATAGCAAAATGGCAATTTCTCAATTAATGAAAACTAACCAACAACTAAGCATACACAAAAACTTAACCTCAAGCAATCCTAGATTATCAAAACATACATAATTGACAAGATCACAAATGTTTTATTAAGAGAGTGAAACTAGAAGAAGCATCACAGTAAAAATTCGGTTAGAAATGAAACAAAGGAAACACGGACCTTCTCAAATTGAATTGGTTTCATCATGAACACTGGTGAAAGATTTGCCCGGCACCTCTCTAACTGGATTACTAGATCATTAATAACCGCTGCATCATCTATAGAAGCTGTAGAGAGACTGGTGGCCTTCTCATCTGTCACTATTTTCACATCTTTCTTAGGCTGAAAGTCAGGTACTATCACCCTATCAACAGCTTCAGCCATCTTCCTAGGGTTCTTACCCCAGTCAGGGATTGGGATACCAAATGTTTCTGCCCGTAAAATAGAAGCTGACAACACAAAATTTACATGACCCAAATCAGAGGCTGAGAATTGTAGTGGACGAGGGAATCTTTTTGGTGCAGACCAGAAAGGAGCTCCAGTACTAGTTGCAGCATCTTCAGGAAAAGTATAGATCAACTGCTTCACCCGGTTAACAAAATAATCCTCAAACCTGTGGAAAAATAAATGTTTATGAATGTGTTTATGAATGAAGGACACAAAAACTAATATGCTCACACAACATTAATATAGGAGTGAACAGAGACTAGCATATACTATCAAAGGCCACATACTTAAGCCGAGCCCAAGTGATACAATCTTCAAAAGTTTCACATTTCTCCTGGTCTAGGCACTCAAGAACACGCTCCAAGTTATCCCTTGCTTGAGCATCACCAGCATTTTTCATTGCTTTAGTATATTCACTTGGGTTAGACAAATATGCATTTACTTCAGCTGGAGTTTTCTCAAGCAAACCCTCAAACTCAGATCGTGCCCATGTCAAGCAATGGTCAATGTTGTGTGGAAATGAGTGTACAGTACACATTGGTGCCTGTTTCTCGGGTGGATCTCTTGAAGCACCATAGTTTTCCGTCAGGTGGGGAATTACCATCTGCGTATTGCATTTGGCTCCCAGAGTTCCAGACTCAAGAAGAGGCTTTTGGAAATACAAGCATCTCTGATCAACATATAGTCTTGCATTAACATTGTCCAGTGCATTTACAATGACACTCAAGTTTTCCCAGAAGGTATCATTAAACACATTCTCAGTTTCAGCACCAACTCGATTTTGTAGAGCTTCAATATTAAAACTAGGATTTATAGCTGCAGCAGCTGAAGCAGCAACTGTGGACTTGGCCTGTCCAATATTCCAATCACGGAAAAGGAACTGTCTGCTTAGGTTACTCTTCTCTATCACATCATCATCAGTAATAGTAAGCTTCCCCTGACTTCCACAAGAAACTCCCATGAGAGCAAGATTTTTTAAAAATTCGCATCCCAAAGCACCAGATCCAACAACAAACACTTTAGAATCCTCTAATTTCCTCTGTAATTTCTGTCCAAATACTGAAATCTGTGCATCATAACGACCATTTACTGGTCTGAAATCATTTGGGTCCACTGGTTCTGAAGGCAGTGATTCCACAGAGTCAAAGTAGAATAACTGCAGAGGAAAACAAGTAAAAACCATAATAAATATCAAAGACGAGAAGCATTAGGGCCTGTTTTTTTTTTATATTCTTAAAAATTGTTCTGGTTTTTTTTTTTTTTTTATAAAAAAAAACATTGATGGGTAGGTACTTAAAACTGTTTTTGAAAGGAATACCTCCTTTCTTCAGTTTTTAAAATAAAAAATCCAGAACATCTACAAGTTGTTTTTATTTTCTGTCAAATTAGTTTTTCATAGCTGTTTTCTATAAATAATTATAAAAACCAACTACAACCAAACACCCTTTTACGTTCGAAAACAATTCTCATTAAAGAGGCAACTGACAAAACTTGACTTAACATCAATTTCAGAGAAAATAAACAAATATTTACCAATAGTCTATTCATTCCTATACACTAAGCAAACAATATATGATATGACCATTATATTGCGACTGTTGAGTAAGATGTCACACCAGGCACTACTTCAAGAAAAAAAAAAATATAAAATGTCATGGGTTTTATACAAATGCTGGCCACTGTGTATCTAACTTAGCCTCTAGTCTTGCATTTGATTGGATCTGCGCTCACATTATCATGTTTCTAGAATTGTCAAGGTGGGTGGAGAGATACTAACCCAAAACCTTCTAATGCACAAAAAGAGGGTATATGATAACAGAAATCTTCCTAAAAAACAAATGAGCTATGGCTAGAGGGTGATCATCAGTGAAGGGTTGTTGTTTGATTATGCTGTTTGATTGTTGAAGATTATGATTTGAAGCTATGATTTTTAAGCAGAGTACTTCCCTAAATTTTGAATGTGTGTGAATCAGAAATTATTTGTAATGTATCAGCTATCTTTGACATGGTGGCACTATACTTTGGGGTGGGTGCCTCCCCACGTGACATCACTGGTTAAATCTAGGAATCAATGCATGATCATTTACAAAACAAAAGCACACGTTCTCCAGGGAAAGCTCATCTATGCTATTAATATTATTGTGTGTTTCATAGGCAACACATTCCTCTAGGTATTGGTCGCTTTCTGTTGTTTAAGAAATGTACAGAGGGAAGATAAAATTCAATAATCAGGTGGGGGAAGGAAAGGTGGAGCTACAAAGCTACAACTGTGGCAGGACTTGTTATGGGTCTATTGTAGGCAGCCTTTACCTTGCATTTGCAAGAGGCTGATTCACAAATTGAACCAAATGGCATATAAGTACACTACAAATATAGAACCAATACCAAATCATAGTCCAGACTCCAGATAATTTGTAAGAATCATGTTCAACACAGGTCATGCTAAACCAATGAGTAAGGAGTTGTCATTTTCAAAAACTAGATTGGATAAGTAAAATAATACAGCGAAACAAACAATCAAATATCAACTGAAACAAACTGAACACACCAAAAATCAGCTAACTACGTAAAAGGGAAAGCAATTTCACCAAAAGATATTACATCTAAGCTTTGGTTTCACTGACACAACACCACATTTCAAAATTAAAAAATGATGAGCCACTAAAAAATATCCTTACCTGAAAAAGTGGATGAAACTTCCCAGAGCATGCTTTGACAACCTCTTGTCCAACAATTCCACCAAACATGGCAGCCATAGGATTCAATACCGCCCTAGAACCAAAGGCAAAGTATCGCAAAAGTTTTGGATTTATGTCTTCTAATTTCTCATCCCCTAAGCAGTCATTAATATGACTAGCAACAGATATAAGCTTCTGTGCATCATCCTCTGAACCAGCAACAGGGAAGCGACCTAACTCAGAAATGAATTTATCCAAAGCCTGGAATGCTAAGTGAAGGAGAGGTGGGCGATCAAACTTCGAAAAATCACTCAGAAGAAAATCACCAGGATCAGTGAGTGCTTCCTTGAGTGGCTTAAAGTCCAATACCTTTGGTTGTTTGACCTGCGTCACAATACCACCTTTCTCATATGTACCATAATTTGTGGTGTCTTCTTCAAGAGTAAAAGAGTATGCTCTAGCATTTCTAATCTTTCTTGGCTTTCCGTCATTCAATTCCTTCATACCATGAATTTCAGAGAATATAACAAGATCTCCATCCTGAAACTCAAGCCTCTCATCATCAACACAGGATACTAGAGCAGGGTTGTCATTGCTTATGGATGCAATAATGCCAGTATGGGGTTCTTCACCATCCACATCAACAACAGTAAACTCAGGCCCAAAATCACAGAACACAGAACCAAAAAGGCCTCTAACTTCAGTTTTAATAAAGGCAATAGGAGGCTGATGACTGTGGCAGTAATCATTGAACTCACAGGCTTTCTCAAGACTGATATCAGTAAAAACAACAGCCTACAAAATAGTAAACGAAAAACTATAAGTATATTATCGAAATAAACTTGGATAGAAATGCATTTATGGTTGGAAATAAGAAGACAAGAATCCAAATTTCATTACACCATCACAAACACAAAATGAAAAATCTTAACAATATATTACTTCAGAATTATATTACAGATCAAACAAGGACACATTTATGGAAAGGGGCAAGAAATAAAACATGCAGAATGATGAGTCTATCACTGATTAATTTACAAGTAAAAATTTATATAAGAAAAATGCTATACAGCAATAATTACTATTACTAGTGACCCCATTTGCAGCAGCTACATAGCCATTTCAAAACCTATGGATATAAGAATTAATTAATTAACAAATAATTTCTGTTATGACAGAAAGTGAAGTGATTAGTACAGTACTTACTAGTTATTGACAAAGAATGACATAGCAGCCCTAAATATAAATACATTATAACAGAAAATAACATGAAATTCATTTTAAAAGGAAGGGAAGATTAGACAGAGGAATTAGGTACTTGGAAATTGGAAAGGTGCTCATTAGTCAGCTGAGTAGTCAAGCTTTGTACAACCACTGCATTGTTGAGCTCCTGCAGCTTACTAACAGAAGCTGCTGCCCTGTTTTTACCCACATCATTCTCTGAAAACACAAAGTTACTGGATAGATCCCACAGCTCCACAGTCCCCTCATCATGCAAGGTCACGGACTTGACACCAGCAAGAATGAGATTCTTAGCTGCAGACAGGATAGAATATTATAGAGTTAGCACTATCATCTTTAAACCTTGAAACCTAAATATCACAACCATAAAAATAAAAAAAATCAAGTCACCCAAAAGTAAGTTAAATAATCTCGTGATTAATTAGTCTAAATTATAGATGATAAAACTACAAACTAAGTTAACAATAAAAAATTTATAACTGTCAACTATTAATCAAGGTTTCAAAAAAAGTCTGCAACAAGGTTTTTGGAGTAATATCAAGGAATGCAACAAAACCGCTGCATGTTATAACTTGTAACCTTGCTGGTAATCATTTCCACTGAAATGTATCATTATGAACAACAAACTACAAGTTTACAAACGGTGGCAGGGAAAGGCGTAGAGCTAACAACCAAATCACCAAATCAACCAACACAAATCCCATTACCTATCAACTGATCGGCATTCTTTTGCAAGAATGCATCAAGCAGAAAGCCCCAACTCTAATAAAACTAACATTTAACAGAATTTACCAACAACCAAGGCATCACAAATCGGATCAACTGGAATACAATCTCAATTCAAGAAACACTAACACAGCAAAAAATTCAACAAAAGGCAAGTCTTCCAAGATTTTACCAATCTCAACGCCAAGACCCTGCATCCCGGAGACGAGAACGTTGGAACCAAAGAGCCTCCGCATGGTCTCTCGCCCATAGACGGCGAGTTGCCGGCTGTGGAGATCCTCATCGATGTCCGGCGGGTTCGATTCGCCCAAAGCCATATCCGACGCTCCCTCACTCGCGTTCCCGCTGTTGCTGTAGTTGTTGTTGAAGCTCCGGTCGGTGCTTTCGCAGTTCTTCACCGTCGAATCGGCGGTTCTGGCAGCGGCGGCGGCGATCCGATTCTTCTTGAGAGAACTGATGTTGCTGCTGCTGTTCTTGTTGTTCTTGTTGTTGTTGTAGTCGTTGTTCTTGTTGTCGGTCTCTTCTACTACTGCAACCAGTCCTTCGCAAGGTCTCTTAGTTGGAAGCATATAGTGCAGTAGCGAGCTGCGACGAAACGCGATCGTGAGCACAAGAACAAAAGCAATCAAGATGAAGAACCAACAATTAACGTCTCGATCGCGAAGAAGATCGAAGTCAAAAGAAGCGGAGAGAAAGTGTTTTCGTTTCGTTTTGCTATGGGATTTTGGGGGTTTTATTAGGTTTAGAGGGAGCGGTATTTATGGACTTGCAATGCTCATGCTAGTATTTTAGGGTTTCGTTTTCGAGTGAGGACGGGACAGGTGATACTACCATTTTTCTTCTCCCATAGAGGGGTCTTCTGAGAGAGAGAAGAGAAAACAGAGAAGCGTGAAGCGAAAGATAAAAGTCAGAGAGAGACAGAATGAGAAGGAGTGCGTGCGTGACACGTTGTCGTTTTCGGGTGCCCTTTGATATCGATCGACGACGCTCCCGTTGGGTTATACCGCGCTTACCGTGCTCCAACGGGCACCAGATTTAGTTGGGGAAAAAGAAAAATCTAGAACAAACTAGAACTAGAAGTAATGGAAAAATGAAAATAGTTTAATAGTTATGTCATTACGTGTTCTTACATTTTAATCCCTCCTATTTGTAATAATCGTCCTTAAATAAATTATCCTAAAATAATTATCATCCTATTTTTTATTATAACATTAATTAATTTTTTACTTATATTTGTCATAATATTGATGATTAAAACTATAAAAACAAAATATGGATTAATAATAAGATTAATTTTATCAAATTATTATTTATTTTATTTATTTATTCATTTTTTTAATTTATGTAAAATAATATAAGATGAAAATTATAATAAGACGTAGAGAAGAGAAGAGAGTATTGATTGATCATTGCTTCTTCATCTTCCCCAGAGTTGTTCTGTTTTGATTATATGATTTCATGGACTTAATTAATAATAATGCGAGTAATTTATTTTTTGATAAAACTAAGGATTTTTTAGTGTTTCTTTATTGTTCTTCGATTAGAGTCTCCGATAATTTATAGTATAATAAATGTTTACATTAAATGTGAGGAGAAATTTTAATTGAAAAACAATACTACTCCTTCTACCACAGAAGTATTTAAGACATCTATTTTTTTGTCCTTAATTGTTTTAATTATAATTATAATTAAAACAAAGCTATGGTCAAATCGTGGGGTCCAAAGGCAGTGTTCCATGCTGTCTCGGTAATTTGGACACAATGAAGGAATGACAACATTAGGAATGATAAAATATATTTGAATCCTGTAAATATTTATAAAAATATTTTAAATGAGACGTGTTATTATTCACAATATTGATTGAATTGAATATGGGATGAATATATATATATATATATATATATATATATATATTTATGTAAATTTATGCAAATATGTGTGCAAATACGTATAGATATACAAGTATAGTATCAGTCTCGCACATATCATGTATATAATTAATATATGTTATAAAATAGTAATATATATACATTATATAATTCTTGTGAAAAATAATTATATTTTTTAAGATTAATATTTTAAGTCTTTAATATCTAATAATATTATTATTAGAAAGTGAAAATTACTAAACCTTTAATTATAATTTTTGTCAAGTGATTAGGACATTAACTTTAACAATTACTATATTGAATGATTATTTTTGTAATTTAGTTTATTTATAACTTGAGTTTTGACAATCAATATTATGATCCTTTGTTTTTAATATTATGTATTTATGTTTTTAATATTTGAATTATTTAAGAATAAATTGTACTATAATTATAGTAATTATTTTAATTAAATTTTTATTGATTTCTTATTATTAATCTTATATATAAATAAAGTGAGGGTTGCGAGTGCAAGTATGGTATATAAGTATCCAATGAGTATGAAGATGAGGATTAAAATTGTGAAATTGGATATGTCTATTATTTTTTTAATGCAGGAATGAGAACGTGTACAATATACCTGTCTAGATGCTACATATTGTCATCCCTATAAGACATTGTTGGGTTTATAGAAGTTGCTTCCTGCACTGCCTTTTTTTCATCCTGCAACCCCAGAGGACAATAATACCCTTCCACAACATGTAACTCTATTGCATACCTCATTGTGGGGGCGACAACCTCTTTCCCCTTTCCACAGCGGCAGTGGTCATTGCTGAGTCTTTGGAATTGACGGGAAGCTGGGTCGAGTCACATTATTTCAGGGGATGCAGAAAGAAAAATTGGAGGTACAGGAAGTAAATGTCTGGATTTTTTTCCAATGTCATAAAAATTAAGCCCATCAAGGGTCTGAATAGAAAAGCACGCGGCTATGACTGATAATCACAATGGTGAAAATTCTATTCAAAATTTGTCCGTGCAAATAACAATAGTGAAAAAATAAATAAAATCTTGCTTATTATTGATTTAATTTAATTACATTTTCATCCCTTTAACTTAGGTTTTAAGTTTATTAAAGTTGATTAAGTTTTATAAGTAAAATTAGTGTCTAGTGATTTTTTTTACAAAAAAAGAAAATCTTAAATTACTATTTTTATTCAAATAACCGTATATTTTGAATTATCTTGTTTTTGGTGTTTATGGTAAATTTAGGATATGAAGTATGTTTTAAAATTCAGGAGTAAGAAATTTAGTAGAGACTTGATAAATTTTGACACATATTATATTTGAAGAATTCTGCAAGATGTAAAATAATAATTTATGGATAAAAAATGATATTTTTAATGTCTTTGTAAGTTTTGAGTACTAGATAATTAATTGATTTAATTTATAAATGTTTTGAGTACAAATGAAAATTTTAAGATTTTAGGAAGAAACATAATCAAATTAACAAAAATTAATTCAGTTGGTAAGAAATAGACTCATATATTATAAAGAAATGGGGATTCAATTCATGTTATCCATATTCTCAAAATTCAACTAATCTAAACTTTTGTCAAAAAAAAAAAAAAACATAATCAAAATTTGACCGAATCATTTAATCTGACCGAGAATTGGTTATCAAATTGGTTCCGTCCACTGTCAAAACACATTTAATCTGACAAAAGTCATTGTTATTATAATTTGTAAATCATTATTTGGTTCAACGAAAAAGCTTTTTTTTTTATTAAAAAAAAACTTTTACTCAAATTAAAATTTGATTTTGGTTCAAACAATTTAAACAGTAATTTCGCTTAATATATTATTTATAATTGAGTAAATTATGCTCCTCTTTTTATAAAGATACTTAAACTATATTCTCATTGTCTCTTATTTAACAATATTATACTCATTTCCTTGATAGATTAATGTGTTACAATTTTATCTATTTTAATGTAAACAAATCCCTTATAGTCAAATATTTTTGTCTTTTTATGACTCGAAATTATTAGGAATCATTACTATGAATTCTAAGATTTCAGAAGATGAAATAAATATTTTGAGTAAAGTTTCAAAGCTAAGTGTTCAAAACGTATTTTCATCTACTGAAACTTTAAAAAATGATAATATGTCACTCAAAATTAGTAGTCGTTGATATTAAATGTTAAAAGAAAAAAGAAAAATAAGTTACTCAGTAAAATAAAAAAGACTCACTTAAATTAAAATAAATTAAAATGCAGCATATTGTAATTTCTCAATAAAGAGAAGTATAATTTTTTAAATGAAACGTTAATGAATGAACAATGTAATTTAAATATACTTATATAAACTAAACTCAATTTGAACACCTCAAAATGTTTTTTTTTATATATATACAATTTATAATTCAAATTATCTTCATGCGAGCTTTTTGCAATCATAGCTTGAAAGCCTAGGATGCAACAACATGCTTGAGAGAAAGTTTATTGCTCTCTATTATGTTAAATGAACTCACCTGAATTTGTCTGTTTCATCTCTTCATAAATAACCATCTTTCAATAATTATAATATGGATGCATTTTACAAGATATTCAATGTTTTGCAGCGTTGAACAGAAGCTTCTATCTGCCTTACAGTACATGTCTACATGAAGCTATTCAATGTAAATCAGCAGACTACATGATTAAGTAAGGTGGTGTTGCTTGGAATATTATCACATTTAGTACATATTTGAATTATAAGATTTAGTACATAGTTGAATTAGCTCATTCTAATAAAATATTTTTTTACAACTTCCTAAAATAAGTTTTTTTGTCAAAAAAGTTTTAGAAATGTACACTAATGTACACTATTGACATTTATGATTGATGAGGTAAAAAAAAGGAGAAAATGATTTAAAAATGAATCATGATATAATATGCTAGCCTCTATTGTTTTATCCTTTTTATTTTTCAAATTTAACTAACTCTCAACAAGTAATGTAATGTTTGAGCATTGAGACATTTAATTTAATGGGCATAATCCTTTACAAGAAGGCAACAACCTGTGTAATGTGACATCTCATGACTTAATTTGAAATTGTCTCATCAACATAAGTCGTTCCAAACTTTTAGAGATAAAACTTGACTTGATAACGTTGTTAATTGTTAATTTTGACTATTAGGAAGTGATTGCCATACAATTTAAGTTCTGTCCAGATTTAATCCAAAATAAATTTTAATTCAATAATTCTACACTTGAAAATTAGACTTGATAAGGTTGTAATTTTGTCAGATTGTGATGACTAGTATTATTTAGGGATTGACAAATAACTTGAGTTCTCTTCAGATCTAATCCAAAGTGAAATTTGACTCCATGGGACCATTTCAAGCAAATGCTTTTGTTGGTTCTGTTAAAGATCTCAGAAGATTGCGAGATGACTTGAACCACATGACATGTGTCAGAAGCGCATATGATTCAGAGAATGCATAATTATTAATTAATTTTAACCAAGAAGGTTTTTTTTTTTTTTTTCTCACTTTAAACATTACAGTATAACAATGTTGAGCTATGAAATTTTTCACAAAACTCAAACAGTTGGAAAAAATCAGTAAAAAAAAAAAACAGTTTAATTTTCTTTTGGGTTAAATTAATTTTTTTCCTTTAATTTATTTTTAACGGTCAATTTCATCCTATATTTTTTTCATGTTTAATTTCATCATCTAATTTTTAAAAAAATCAGTTTAATTTAGTCCCGCTATCTAAATTAATTTAAGTGATTATGTTGTTTATATTTAATCCTATTGTCTAAATGTGTGTTTTGTGATATTTAAAATTATCAGTAAGTGATTTTAAGTTATCACAAAATATAATTTCTTAAAATCATTGACTCAATTTAGACAATATTGTCAAATTAAATCATTTTAAAAATTAGAGAATTAAATTGAATCTCAAAATAATTAGAGGAACATGTCGAACATAAAAATAAACTGAGAGTACTAATAAACTAATTTAATCTGTTGTCTTTTTTCAAGTTTCAGCAATGACTCAAATAAAGCTACAAAGAATATAAATGAAATTTTATTGAGTGGCATCACTACACTCTAATCATCCATTGATATATTAAATATGCGCAATTCTAAAAAGTTAATATTGTAATATTAGTTGGTGTAAAAAAAAAAAGGAAAAAAAAAAGGGGAATAAAGTGTTGTATTCCTGACTCGAGTGTCACAGTCACATGCACCATGTGCTGCCTCCAGTACATAACATTACAATATGATATTTATGATTTATTTATACCTTAAACTTTTATATGATTTATTTATGAATTCCATTAAAAAGTGTCAAGATCAATTCTAGGCAGAACATCATTTTCTAACTATTATACTTGAACTTGAACAAGCAAGTTCAGTTTATCCATATGTCCGATTATCTCATCTATCAAGATTGAGTTATACAATGACCTTATCAAATCAAAGGTCCTTGATGTGATCATTACTTTCGGCTGTCTCCATTATTATATGTAAATACACTAGTAAATAGTTAAATACAGTTCCTCCATCTAGATATGACTTGAATATAATAGTTCATGATGAGATATATGTGTGGTTGGTGCATTACTCTCTTCAATGTGCCAAGCAGAGTGAAAATAGGTTACATCGATCTGATTCATAAAAGATGAACAGGTTGGATATATCAAGAAAAATGGGGACATGGTGTTTGACAGTTTCACAACTAAAGGAACATAATATCAAATGGGGCCCTTAGCATAGCAATGATACGAACAAAATATCCTAGTAGCTTACAAATGATGTAATGTAGGCCCCTAAAATTGATTTTTATTTTTTATTATTCCTTACAGAATAGTCCTAGTTTTCATAAGGTAATGTGGGTGCCACTCATAACCAAACAATGTGAAACGTATTGTGATATTTCCATCATTCAGGTTGACATCATAATAAGAGAAAAAATAGTAGATTCATAATGGTACAAAATTGTCAAAAAGAAAAAGGAAAACTTTACACCTTTCATTACTATTATAAAAGCATGGAGGACTCATGTTTTACGTATGAAATATGATATGAAGATCCCTTGAGAATGGGATCTTTCTTTGGTATCGAATCACTATCAACACAAAAGTTTACCTATTGTAGTTGCTTGGTCGTAGCAATATGGCCAAAATTTCAGAGAAGTGGGGGCGTTTTGAAGGGGTGTTGTTCCAACACTTTGTCATGAGAGACTTTAGAATTTGAGGGCAGTCCTTGGGGATTTCAGGTCTTAGGCCACAAGCAGCAATGCCAACTGCTGCTTGAACTGGTGAAAATGCAGAATATGCTGCCTCACCGGTTACCATCTCCCAAATTACCATGCCAAAACTATAAACATTACTCATCCATGTCTCTGTCACACTCTCTGGATCACCAGCAATTATCTGTTTTCAAACAAACAATAGGGCACAAAAAATTCATATACTATCTCACATTCATACAAAATATATAGTAAAATTCCTACACTATCAATCAGACAAGGCCAAGGTGCATGCACTTTTGTTATAAAAACTTTCTGTGTTCCTATTGAAGCCTTGTTTCTATTTTCCTTTAGAATGTTAGGGAAAATAAAATTATAAGGATAATTAAATTGGTCCTAGTAATATGAAAGAATTTTATTTTTTGTTATTTAATTCTGTCATTTAAATTGTTTTTCCCTTTTCTCACTGAAAGAACAGTTTTACTCGATAGTTTCCATTCATTATTTTCTGCCTGAACACAAGGTATGAAAAGACTCCTAACAGCCTACTTTATCAATATCATACATCAGCATCAACATCAACAGCACCTTTAACCCAAGTTAATTGGGGTCGATGGTAGATGAACCCAATGATAAATCGAAAATAGGACAAAAGAGAGAAAAAAAAAAAGCTAAAATAAAAGAATGGTGAAAGGAAGAAAGGAAAAAAAAAAAGAGGAAAAGAACTAAAAAATAACAGCCTACTTTATCAATTGGACAAAAATAAGTAGAATACGGGGACAGATCATGCTTAAGGATTAAGGTGTGTGGGCTCCATTTGAAATCAATTCAGGTATAATTGGCATCACACAGCGCAATGCTGATTTGTCTAATGATATACAGTAGTGTTTAAACATAGGGATACATTATATAAAGTGAAAGCACAAAACAATTATCAAGACATGTTATGTTAGGCATGCTCAAACAATGATGCCAAGACAAGTGACATGAAATCTTATTTTCAATGTCTAGTTCTGCATTGCAATTTTTACATGCAATGGATCTAAACAACATCCTCCAGGCAATAAAGCTAACAAAATGTTACTCTAAGTTGCTTTGAAGTGGAACATATAGCAAGATAAATGAGTTCAAATACTTTAGAATTTAGATTAGAACATTAGTTTGAACAAGTGTAAATTGGAATAAAGTCATAAACAAAACCAGAGAGAGTGTGAGAAATAGAAAAATTGATATAACAATTTGATCCAACCTCAAACATTGTAAGATGATATTGGATGTTTTAAGAAATGTTGTTATTAGACAGGTCAATATAAATCTTGTAGAGTTCCTAAAGGAATGATACTGAAGTATGATGGCTATATAAGCATTAATAAAAAAAATATTTCTTTGCTATGCTGGTTAGAATCAAATCTTATAAGGGAATTATTTAGAAACAAATCACTCCATGATAAAGCATGATTTGGAGCAGCAGCTTAAAAGCCTAAAATGCATTCCCAAATGCCATCTATTATATCTTTCTTAGATGTGATGCAGAGTCAAGGTCTTAAAGAAGTCAGGTCTTTAATTTTAATCTTCTATTGAAAGAAAACTTGAGGAGAGATATAGGCAATATGTATGCAAGATGCAATACAGAATTAAACAAGACTATGCAGCCTAATGGCCTGACACGTTATTTTTCTTTGTAATTTCAGCAATTACTTTGCTAATTTGAAAAGAGTGTGATTAGGGGCAAACCTCTGGTGCCAGCCATCGATAACCATCAGTTTCATAATCCATTGCCTCTCCGACACTCTTGCAGGCAGTGACAATGCCCATATCACCCAAGCAAGCATTCCCATGCTTATCCAACAGAATCCTCTGCGTATTAAGATCTCCGTATGCAACACCGTGATCATTCATAAACTTGATCCCCTCAGCTACATCAGCTGCAATTCTTACGACATCCTTACTCGAAAGCTTCTTGTTCTTTAACATTAAGTCATGAACAGATCCACCTTCAACAAATTTTGTCACTACACATAACCCATGGTTGTCATCTACACAAACACCACAAAACTGCATAATATTTCTATGCCCACAAGTCATCAGTGCAAGCAGATCTTTCCTGATCTCAAACTCATAAGAGTTCCCTTTCTCACACCCTCTAAGCTTCTCAATGCCAACCCTTTTCCCCATGTATGTCCCCTTATACGAATTGGGCGCAATCTGTTCTACAAACTCAAGACTATCTGAGTTCAGCAACCATTTTTCAATCTCATCCCCACCTGATTGAATAGTCTGCCACTCATCTACGACTACAAGAAAAGATGAACTAGGCAATGGCACGTGAAGCTGAATCTTTTGGCTTATATTCTCAAATCCATTTCCACAATATGCATCCCCTCCATCTTCTTCAATCTCTCCAAGTCCTCTCCCCTTGGTGTTCTCCTCTTGACATCCACAAAGCCCAAAGGGCAGCTTCACGCCACTGGTTTTTGGCCTCTTCACGGCAATCTTGAGAGCGCTTTCAACCCGGGTCCTGACCAACTTATCTTGGCCACCCCCAGAAAGAACAAGAAGCAGCACAATCCCAAGGGTGAAACCTTTCTTCTCAAAGATCTGAATCTTCTTGCAGCAAATGGAGTAACCATCCAATGCACCCGACATCACAGGCCACGAAATTGGGGAGTTGCAAGCAAATGTTAGCTTGAACACAGACCCCTGAAGCTGAATCTCACCATTACACTCCTCTTGAATCAAAATTGCAGCCTGCTCGTCCTCTAAAGCTTGCTCCATCAGCTTCATGTGAAGAAACACATCCTTCACATCAAACCCCGCCTGAGAATAACTGCAAAAAAAAAAAAAAAAAAAAAAAAACAAATAAATAACACAAACTCTAGATATTGAAAAAAAGAAAATCCATCACCGAAGTAAGTGATCTTCGAACACAACCAAAACAGTGTAACTGAATCCTCACATTCACATTCCCGAAAAACATTGTATGGTCCGAAACCAATCGGATCAATTTCCATGACACGTAGCAAAATTTTATTTAATCTTTTTTGTAAATTAAAAAACTTGATTATTATATGTAACGTGGAGATTGACCATATAATAATTTCTCCGCATCCACATTCAGATTAGAACAGAGCTTCTAACACGGCAGAAGATAAACCCATTTCCCAAAGTAAAATACGCAAAAAAAATTAATAATATTAATAATTGTAGAGCTTCTAACTGAAGTGACCTTAAACACAACCTAACTAACATCAACACTCACATTCAGACTGGATCACCACCCAAGTTGAAAAATTTAGAGCTTCCAACATCAAAAGAAGCAGAACCAATTTCCCAAATGCAAAAACAAAAAGAACAATACTTAAATACACTCCTTAGATGTTTTTGGCATTGTTCTCCTATCAGAATTAGATTTTAATCTCAGTGAACTAAGTTGATCTTTAATTCAAACCTTTATTGCCCACATTAACGAGATCAAACTCCATTCTGGTAAGAAGATAGCACAGAAATCACCTATGTAATTGCATGTAAGTTTTGTCAAAAAAAAAAAAGAGAGAGTAAACACATCCCAGAACAGTGACCTTAAACACACAAAAAAAGTGCAACTGAATCGTCACCCTTCACTCTTCACTCTTCACTCTTCACATTGGCATTCATGCTCATGATTTGGATTAAAAGAATGCCCTTTTTATAAACCCATCAAAACTGAAACATCGCACCGAAGCAAACACACGCAGACCCAGGTTGGGATCCGAACCTGAGAGGCAAGGAATCGTAGTGCTTGCGAATGTTGCAGACTAACTTCTCCGGGAGCTGAGAACCGGGGTAGAGGTGCGTGAGGTTGCGGAGGACGGCGGTCCACATGAGGCTGCGAGGCGAGTCGGGTTTGGAGGATTCGACGTTGATGGTGCTGTTGAGGGAGTTTTTGAGGGAAGCAATGGTTTCGGAGACGTTGCGCGTGAGTTTTTGAAGCTTCTTGTGGACGAGGGAAGAAGAAGAAGAGTCTCTGGGTGTTGGGTCCTGTTCGGGTCGCTGCATGAGGACCGCGTGGTCCTCGTCGACGGTGGTGGTGGCGCGGCGCGACCAGCACTCCAACGCTGCCGCCATTGCAATGAGAGAGGATGATTCAGAAGAAGAATGGTGGTTGAAGTTTTGTAGTTGTTCTGACAGTGGCCATGTTTTTCTTCTGACACTGCGAAATATGGAGGAGGTTGGATGCTATGCTTATGCCTTTTTTTCTTTTCTATTCCAGGATTTGCAGAGCTTAGTTTTATATTCACTATTCTAATATTTGATGTTTAATTAGTTTTATGAAATTAGGAAAACATAGCGACACCTAATATAGTGGATTCGTCATAACTTAAAAAAACATTTTTAAATAAAAAAAGATAAGTGTTCTTAATATACATTTTTTTAATACTGAATAAGGGACTAAATTTGGTTTAAAATTGGACCCATTTTTAAAAAGATTAGGCTCTAATTAATTTTTTTAAAAATAAAATGATAATTATTTATTCAGTTCCTAAATTATGCTTAATCCTTATATTTTTAAATGATAAATTTTTAGTTTTAACTATATAAATATTATGATAAATTAGTCTAATGATTTATAAGTCATGTGTGTGGTAGACTAAAGACTTGTTTGGATATAAATTAGAAATGTTTTTGAGAGTTTTTTTGTTGAAAATATAATATTTTTTTAGTAAAAAAGTTCTCAAAAACACTTCTAACTTTATATCCAAAGTGTGTGTATGTTAAGCACATCTTCCCTCCCTCGAGATTATCTCAAATTAATTTATTCAGTGAAAGTTAGGATTTATCGCCGAAAGAGAGCTTGAAAAAAATATATGCATTAAGTTAAGTGTTATAGTTTAAAGACCAAAGTATTAGAATATTTAACGATTGGATTAATTTATTATAAATTTGTGTGGTTATTTGAAAAATAAAAGGATTAAATTGAGCTTTACAGATCAGTTAAGGGACAAAAAAGTAATTTTATTTTATTATTATTAAAAACAATTAAAAATTAAATAATGGTTTGATTGATTAACGATCAGATCTCAGGGATGGTTGTGATGCTTTGGTCTCATCGGAGAATGGATCGAATTGTTGGATTTTGGTAAATGATGATACGCATTCCGTGAACCTTTTGGATTCGATGGCGTCCTCCAGCTCCGGCAAGAACATCCATACTGATGCCACTGACAACGAACAAGAACAAGAAGAAGAAGAAGTAAGTGTATATTTTCACCGCACAAAATTACTGAATCTAAATTAGTTTTGGTTCCTCAATTTGAATCGCATTTGAGACGTGCTGATTTGTTTCCGTGTTGACGGTTTCACAGGTCGAGCACTTTGATGATTTCACTCTCGCTTCTTCGTGGGAACGGTGTGTCTGTGTGTTCCTCATAATTAATTCACATTGTTGAGTGTGTGTGTGTGTGTGTGTGTGTGTGCGCGCGCGCTCTTCTGTGCGTAGATAGAAAGAAGATGCAATTAGTATAATTTTAATTTCACTTAATTGTTGTTGTTGTTAATCGTGTTTTTGTAGGTTTATTTCTGAAATAGAAGCAGTTTTACGGGTTTGGATGTCTGATGGGCCAAAAAATTTATTGGTAAGCATTGGAAATCATAGAGTTTAGCATAGTTGGAATGCTGCCGGTGTCAAATGAGTCTTACTATACAAGTGTACATGCTTGTTTGTTATATGATATGATAAGCTATACAAGATGTTCAATTTGCCAAATGAACATCTTTTTTCTTTCCCTAGGAAAAAGGTGCAGTTCTCTTGGAGGATGCCGGTAATTTGTACAAGGTGAAATCTGAAATGAAGTATGCCATGAAAAGTTACTGCATGGAGTTCTATTTCAAGACTGACCCTGATGGTATTTTTTTCTAGGGGGTGGGGTTGGCTAGAAATGTTTAGTAGGTTGAGGTTTAGGCTCAGGGAATTGTTGTTTAATATATTTCTGTATCTAGTTGATGCAGGAAAACTTGCAGACTGGAATTTTGATTTGCATGATCTGCAGTTATGTTTTGGTGTAAAGGAGTTTTTGGTATGGTTTAATATCTTGTCTTGCCTTTCACTGGAATTTGAAGTTTAATGGTTTCACTTAGGATAAGGAACCACTATTTGTCATGTATATCACTAGGTGATTGCTCCTCAGAGTGCAAGTGGTGTGGTTCTTGATGCGCCAGAGTCTAGCAAGCTCTTGAGTGCTATTGCAATTGCTTTGTCTAATTGTTCAAGGTAACTATTGTTCATTGTTTTTTAACACACAGTGAGTTGTGAAACTTTAGAATAACTTATGTGCATTGGCATACTAGATGCAGCTTGTTTTACATTAATATTTGAGTTTGTATCTTGTCTCTTGTTTTTTAGTAGAGAAGTTACTGTGTTATGGGATTCAAATTTCATGGTTTACAGGGTTTAAATAAAGAGATTGTTGAAATATCCTGTTTAGTTTAGGTAACTAAAGTGGATGTGCTTTCTCATAACATTGGCTTCATAGTTTATGGCCAGCATTTGTTCCAGTTCATGATCCATCTCGGAAAGCTTATATTGGAATTCAGAGCATGGGTACTGTATTTACTAGAAGGTTCGAAGCAGATCGAATTGGTAGTCAGGTTCCAGTAAAACTTATGCATTTGGAGGGGCTGTATGAGTTATTTGTATCTAAGTTTGTGAGTTCCTCTCCCAAGTTATTCAATTTAATATCTATTTATTTTGTGATGTTGGAATACATCCATTTTTAATTTGGTATTCTCTTGCTTTGTGCTTTTATATTTTGCTTTCTTCTTTGAAACTGAAGCAGATGTATTTAGTGCTCTGGTTCAAGTGGTTTACCATATAGTGTAAACTCTTACCCTAGGGGGAGGGATATTGTGAGATGAAATAAGTAATTTCCAATTGGTTACATGAATGAATGAATGAATAATCATTCAGTAACAGGGATACTAAAATGGACACAACTTAGGTGATGTACCGTTGGTGCTTTTGGTGTGGTTCTTTAATCAAAATTGGAATTTCAGTTCAGTAACCTGTGCATTAAAGGTCGGTTTGGATTACCAAGATGAAACTAATTTTGATTGGAGAATGACACCAAAACTACTTACGGTATTGCACCTAAATTTTGTTCCAATGCAACAGTTTTCTATTTTGATGTTTTTTTAAATTAATATTTGCACAAAAGAATTGGCAATATTTTGTGAGCTTTTTAAGAAAGTTACTTGTGTGATTTATTGTTTTTTTTTGCTTTTATATATTTTGGCTTACTTTACCAAATATGTTGACTGGACACTTCGCATGCACAATAATCTATAGCAGTTGTATGTAAACTTTTGACTTCATGTCTGCAGTCTGCACTGCCCTTCTAACTTTTGCTTGTAATAATTAATTTCCATTTGATATTGAAGGCCTACTCCACATTGGATCTATCTGTTCATAATTTCAAAGTCCGATGTGCAATGAAGCTAACATTCAGAACGCTTCCCTACGATGATGACAATATGAAAGATGCCAAAATTAGCAAATCTGGAGAGAATCTTACTGGTGAAATCTCCATTGGGACACAATGGGATGATGATTGTTCTTGGAGTGAGTGGTATTCTGCAGAAGATCCTGTTAAAGGTAAAATTCTGGGATGTAGGGACTTATATGTAGAAATAGCTATAGCTTCTTCTTGATGGGATGCTTTCATTAGATAGAATGAGTTTTATGTTTTAAGATTCAGACACATCTTAAATTTGTGCATAAACTGTATTCATGCTGGCATGTAGAATCCAAGTTGGGATGGATTATAATTTACAAATAATGGAAAATTGGGGATCAATTGCAAGCATGACGAAAGAATTTTAGATGCATAAAGTGCTTTTAGCTATTTTCAATAGAATAGCCATCTTCTCAGTTCTCACATGCTTTTGCACTTGTAAACTAATTGTGATGAAATTTTCATCTTTGTCATTAATTAGCTTTGTGATACAAATATTAAATATTAATGGGATAAGGGTAAGATACAATTCTACAAAGTATGTTGAGGTCATTATTGTGTTTTGTACAGAAAGTTCATATTGTAATACATTACCTCCCTCTACTTTGGTTAATCATGAAACTATTAAGTGAGCATTGAATTTAATGGTTAGTTGGCCACGTGTTAAGTGATATTTTCTTTTGTTTCTTTTGTTTTCCCCCTTAAAAACACAGATATGCCTAAGTTCATATAACCGATAACATGTTTTTCTAACTCACTTTTCTTCATCCTATTTGCATGATTTTTTCCATCTATTTTTGCCCATATGAATTTTTTCCATCTATTTTTGCCCATATGAATTTTTTCCTCACTCATTTACATATTTTTTTCCTATCCATTTTTTCGTCCATTGAATAATTTCACTGTCTAAATTTTTTGGTCGATTTGCATGGTTTTTACTTGTCTATTTTTCCCTCATAATTGAATAGCTTTTCCTACTCATTTTTCTGTCCATTTGCATTTGTTCCTTAGATAAGTTTGTTAGGTGACTAAGGATATTTTGGTGCCTTTAGTCTAGATTTTTTATTTATTTAATTAAAGCTTTCCAAGCTTCATTGTTTTATGAAGCTTTCAGATGCCTGTGCCAGTTCCATTTCATTTATGCTTAGGCTGCATGCAGGTTTTGAACTGATTGCAATATGGTCCGAGAAGATGGTTGAAAGTTCTATGGAAATGGCTGAACTTGAAAATGCTTCACCTCATGAAGCTGAGAAGTGGTTGACCTCTCTAAGGTTTACTCCAAATTTTAAGTTGTTTATCTGTATAACAGAAACCAAAATTCTCATGAATAGTTGCTGCTTATGTTATTAATGAATACCTGCTGCTCAAAGTGTATAATACATAATACTCAGGTTCAATATATGGTTTGGTTCAAATCAACTGTGAATATACAACTGCCCAGGAATTTCATTTTATTCAGTACCAAACTATGTTTATGACACTTAGAATGTTTTGGTAGGTTATACTTCAATGCAATCATCATCCTTTACTTTCCACTTTTAAAGCATTCCCTAAGGGCCGTTGTATAATTACTTGGTCTAACGAAAAGCACCAACATTTTTTTAGTGGTAGTGCCATAGTGGCAATAAATAGATTTAATTTGTTGTTTATTTTAGGTACAATGACTTCTAAAACTCATAATCAAAGTTTGACTTCTTATGCTTTAAATAATCTAAGAAATTCAATTTGCTGTGGTATTTTTTTTTTACATTTAGACTTGAAGGTTCCAGTGGGAATCGAGTTGGATTCACATCAGAGTTGCATCTTCTGGTTGATGCATTGCAAATGTCATTTGAGGCACAATTTATGGAAGATTTTGTTTCAGGTTCGAATTTGTTTCGGTGCATATAGTTCACTTATTCAGGCATCAGGCATGCTTTACATTTCATTGTTAGCAGTGCATTTTGGTATACTGTTCAATATTTTCCCTTCTTCTGGCTTGTAGCAGTTGAAAATCCAGGTCCTGATAATTTAAAATCAATGGTGATACCTCCACCAACAGTCAGAGACCGTGTGCTGAAAGAACTGTTTATTCAGGGTATGTAGCTCTTCCTCCATTATTTGCTTTCCATTTTGGGTGAATACTCAGTTACTTACACTGTTGTTATTTTATTAATTGTTAAGATGTCCCACATTGGTTAAAAGTATAAACGGCCTACTTCATATAAGACTTTGTCAATCTTTTGTAATACGGTATCAAAGCTTATCTTGTCATGATGTTGGATCTCTCTCAGATGTCTAATTTGGGAGACTTCTCACTACAATTTTCCTATCTTCGGCATGAAGGGGTATATTAAGATGTCCGACATTATTAGGAAAATGATCAGAATCATATTGTTAATCGCATATTATCACAGGGGCGTGGAGCGGAGCAGCAACCCCCTGCTCTTGAAGACCTCTCTGCATCGTGCCTCGGTGTAGTGGCTGCTGCGCCATGAATAGTGGCTGAAATTGTGTAAAATTGTGGACAGAGGCGAATTTCTTGTCCGATTTTTTTAGTTGAAAGGCAAAATTACTCCTGAAACAGCGGTGTCATTTTAGGGGTTTTTAAGGGGTAAAAATGTAGAATTTAATGTGGGTCTTTAATCTTACACCTCAAACCCACGATTTTCACACTCTCTTCGTGAATCACTTCCACTCTTTTTCCCCCAGAGCACTAAACCTTTCTTGGTGAATCCCTTGCTTCCTTTTCCAATTTCTACAACAAATTCCTATCTCTCTGCCTCTTTTCAGCCAACGTTGTTTGTTCTTCAATTTCCGGTGAGGCCTGCAATTTCTGGCATGTTCTATATTTGCATCTCTCTTTCTTATTTTTTTTCCTGTTCAGGGGGTGTTTTTCCCTTTTTCTATTTTGATTTGCTGAGCCTAATTTGAGTCCAATTTAGCCCTTTTTTTAATGCAAAACATGACATATAATAAATAAACTAAAGAGTAATAATAAAAAAAGTATAAGAATACATATATTGTTATTATATAATACAAACTATATATATATGTAAAAATCTAGAAAAACAATACACACATACACAAACTAAAATAATTCAGAATATACCGAAAAAAATCAGAATAGCGGTCATCCCACTACCGCTATCCTGATATGGCACTTTTGGGGGGAGGCGTTTCCTGGCCACTATCCACTGTTGAATGTTGTTGACTAGTATGATCAAAGTACTCCTTACTATAACTGGTCAATCCTCCCCCCTCCTAAGCTAGTTGTTGGGATTAAGTTAGGCTTAGTCCATTAGATTGTGCATCTACGTCCAATGGTCAATCTGCTAAAAGCAAGCTACTAGTGCCTTGGGACACCGGGTGAACGAAGAAATGGCCTCCAATGTAGTGTTATCTATATTTTCCAATTTGAAAAAACTTATTCTTGGATGGTGAAAAATTGCTTGAAGATCACCATCAAATGATGGAATATTTGATAGTTGTGATCCATTGAATGCTTGATTATTTCATTAATGTAAAAGGATGCCAAAGTAATTTAAGTGGTGGGTAGAACAATGATGAACAGTAGAAACAAGTTCTTGAAAGGAAAATTTGCCCTTGTCTCACATGCAAATGATTATAAATTGGGGAACATTTCCGTCCATTTAAAGACTTTTTCTTTTTCTTTTTTATTTATCACTTCTATAACTTAAGGTTCATTGTATACTCCCTCCGGTCTCAAATATAAGAAAAAAGAAACTGATTCACCCTAATTAAGAAAGTTAATTAACCACATTTAATTGCACCAATCTCAATTAAAAACTATTTTTTTTCTCTTATATTTGAAACTGGAGGGAGTACCTTACTAAATAATCAAATTTCAAGTATCCTTGGGGTTCCTAGCACAGCATGCTGGTTAGTTGCTTGTTAAAATTTGTTGATAATTCACATTATTTTGCTATAATATGTAATGTCTGCAGGCATACAATTCTCAGATTTTGCCGACAGTAGACATAAGATTTCTCGAGCTATAAAAGGCGCACCTCTTGGATCTCTCTTTGCACAATTTTGTTTACATTCTCTTTGGTTTGGCAACTGCAATATACGGGGTATTTACCAAAAGTAATTATGGTTTGTTTATTGTACAACCATAGCCTAAATTAATAGAGTAGGAAAAAATTGTTCACCTATGAGGAATTGAATTTGAGATATCTCATTTGTACTGTATATTTTTCATTTTTATTACTCAATTTTGGTCTCTTTCAGCTATTGCTGTGCTATGGATAGAGTTTGTTCGCGAGGTTAGGTGGTGTTGGGAAGAGTCACAGCTGTTGCCCAGGATGCCAGCTAATGGATCAATTGACCTATCCACTTGTTTGATTAACCAGAAACTTCAGATGGTAAACTGTTTTTATCTTTAAAGGATCTTTGCTGAAATCTACTCATTGTGTCTTGTTTTCTTTGTATATTTTATATGAAATTTTATGTTAAACATTTTTTGGTTTTGTATTACATTCTTAGCTCACTTTTTATTGAAAATAAAAAATTCTTGACTCAATATTTCTTTAAATTTGGAATGACTTTTCACATACATCTGTTAGTGTATTGGTTAGAGAAATATAGTTGATAATTTGAAATGTACTTTGTTACATAACAGAAACAAAAATTCAGAATAAAAGGAAATAAAAACAAGCCACTGGTGTTAATTATCACAAAAACACCACTCCCACTGCCACTGCATAGGCAGTGAAAATACAACTCCAGGATCTCTCAAAGAGATTGACCTCTCAATTCCTATTCACAGGATATGAAAATAAGTGCCTCCTCTCTTATATGTCTGCCATTTTTCTTAAAATACACATTCCACAAAACTCGCCCACGTAATAATGATAACTACTCGTCTACCCCCAAATATGGATCACCGTTTTCTCCTCCTCCTCTCATACAAGCTCAACCCCTTAGTCCTATTTGGACCTGCCAGGCTGCCACAACATCAGAAGGTCAATCTAGTTAAGGCCCAACAACTGCCTCTAGTTCTTTTGGGCTGAGATACTTCCTCTAACTTAATCGCACACCAGGGCTTGTGGCTGAATAAGTTATTCTTGTGGGCAAAAGATACCACCCCTGGATAAGTTATTGTTTGGCTAATCTATGGTAGTTAATGTTGGACTTTAAGGGGACAACAAGAGAAAAAAATGGAATTAGTGGAAATAAGAATGTTAAGATGGATGTGTAGCCGCACAACAGCACAAGAAAGGATAGGATACGAAATAATTGTGTACGAGGAGATATTGGTGTGGCACCGTTTGAGGAAAATATGATAAAAAACCGGTTAAGGTGGTTTAGACACATGCAAAGAAGGCCACTGGAATAGCCAGTGAGGAGAGCAGATTGCATGGTTTTTAGCCCCGTGAAAAGGAGGATAGGGAGACTGAGAAGAACATTGGAGGAAGTTGGTGTTGTGCAATTCATGTAACTGATCTCACTTGGTGGGATAAAACTTCTGTTGTTGTTATTGTTGTACCCTTAGACAAGTTATTATAAGGAAAACTTGAAATATTTCAGTAAGCTTGGGTGTTTTGGTGTTTATATGTTATAAAGTACATAATGATAAAATTGATGCATTTTCTGCTTTGTCATTCAGCTTGCCATATGCATTGAGAGAAAGTGTCAGCTGAGTGAAGACTATCAAGATTGTATGGGAAGCTTGGATCAAATAGATTCCATGAGTGAGGTCACGAACCATTTTTTCTCTCGTGGTTTTGGTTGTTAGGTTGATTGTTGTATTACTGCAGTTATTTTTTTATAATATGTTTTTCATTGTGAGTGTTAATTGGTCTTGATTGAATTGCAGGAAGAAAGTGTAGTTGGGGATGACTCTTTCAGTCTACAGACACCCAGTGAGGAATTTTCTGGGAAAGTTGACAGGTGAACTTAGCAAGTGAGAGCCTGCTTGGTTGTTATCATTTGTATCTATCTTCTTACTGCTTATATAACAACTCACTCTCTTATGGCCATTTCTTCCATTTTTATGTCACCACTTATGGTCTTGGTTAAATTAAATTTTTAAAGTTTCTATATGTGCATATCCATATTTATTTCTGGTTAAATAAGGGGGATCCTTTGTTCCTTTTCTTGTTTTCTTTTAGTGGTTGATTTCCTGAGCTGTATTTTAATAGGGGGATAGAGAGGGGTTTATTTTTGATTTATTTGTTATTAAAATGTTCTCTGATCTAGTCAGATGATAGGGAAACGTGGCTTGCTGTAAGTAATGTAGATCCTTGTGCATTCTCTATTTTGCCAGCATAGCCATAATAGTTGAAAAATGAGCAACCTTGATGTGGTTCACTGTCCAAAAAGGAGGGAGGATCTATTTGCCTTAAAAGAAGCCAGTGATTTTACAAATATCTTTATTTTCTCAAGTAGTATGTATACGTTCTGTAATCCGTGCTTCTTTAGGACTCCAATTGGTGTAGGGTGACTGATAGTTGACAAACAATTCAGCAATTTCCTTTTATTTTGATTTTTGTCATGGTAACAAAACAAATTTACTAATTTAGTTAGTTCAAACTTAGTTTTGTGTGCCTAATGTGATATTTGGGCTTTGGAATTGTTCACTACTCCAAGATTACTGGTTCTGCCTTGACCTGGGGGGATCAGCTGGTCTATCCTTAGTTCTTGTACAGAGCTATCTCTTTGCTGGGCTCTTCTCTTTGTGTGTGCGTGTGCGCACCTGCATGTGTGTTTATACTGCCATTGCCCCACTGCAGGCTAGTGAAAATACAACTCCAGGACTGCTTTTTATTCTCTTCTCTGTGTGTGTGTGTGTGTGTATATTGCCACTGGCCCACTGCAGGGTAGTGAAAATACAACTCCAGCATTGCTTTTGATGCCATATAGCTTTTGCATGACATATATCTGCTATTAAAAATAGTAATGGATTTGTACAATTGTGCCTCAAGTCACAATTTTGTACTATAATATCCTTGAAAATGTTTCAAGTATTTTCTAGCACAAATGGTGTCTAATCATATGTTAATGCTGCATGTTTTCAACTACTAATGATTTACACTGCTCTGGAAAAAAATTAATGCTAACAGAAAGCCTGAAGATGTGGACCTGTTGAATGAAAAAAAATCTTCAGACTTGACCAGGAGAGGTTCTGCTGGTATTGTTGATTCTATGATGCTTCTCAAGTCACATCAAAGCATGCATGCCCCATATACACAGGTTGTTCCTGCATCCAGGCACCATTTGGCATTGTCATTATGCAGTATTACTTCACCAATTTTT
>PYAF01000004.1:1203846-1215156 GCA_007407185.1 Glycine tomentella
TAAAAATGACTTTAATAAGTTTTATTGTCAGATTTATTATATGAGCTCTTAATGTAATAAAAATTTAATTGATAAATACCTGATTAAAATTGTCTTTGAAATGATGATATTTTGAATTGATAAATACCTGATTTAAAATAATTGATGATTTGTATAAAAAAAATTAAAATTATTAAAATAGAAATGCTTTTAAGTAACATTTAGACAAAACTATATGAAATAAACTTAATAAATATTTTTTGTAAAGATCATTATATAATAAATATTAGTTTTATGGAGATACTTAGGTAAGACAAATAAAATTCTCTGATTTTCATGTTGATGACTCACGAAATTAATTAATTTGTGATTAATAAATAAAATTTGAAGTCCGGAAACAATGAGATATTTTTATTTTAAGAAAAATCTTGTTGTCATGCAAACGACGAAAAAGACGGCACAACAATGGACGAACATCAATAGACTGTGATTGAAATTGAATAACAATTGTGTCACATTATCAGTAAATAAGAGTGGGATTGACGTTCAATGTATCTGTATCTGAGAAAGTGAGAAACGCATAAAATAAACGCACAAATAATGATTGGTTTAATTCGGATTACGTAATATTTTTGCTCACTAAACAATCTTTACAAATTACAATTGCTTAGGGTGTTGTATGGTATGGTAAATAAGATATTTTTTTTAGTTTTTTTTAGTTAACTTAAAATTTTATTTGATTAAAATAAAAAATATAATAAAATAACTATATGAGACATTGACAATTAATTTTGATAGGTCACAATTAAGGTGAACTAGAACTACCTAGGCACCTTTCCAACACTATGTTCTTATAATCCTGCTCTTTGTGGAAGAGTAAAATATGACTAAATTTTAATTTATTCTTCAAAATATTTTATTTTTAGTTTTAGTCCTTTTTTTAATTTCATTTTTAGTTTTAGTTCCGACACAGTAATTTTTTTAAAAAAAAAAATAAGATATAAGTTTCGTATTATCATAAGAACTATTTTTAAAATTTATGAAAACAAAAACTAATACAACAAATTAAAATTAAATTAAATTACTTTTATAGTAATTAAAAATATATTTAACCATTTATAGAATATATTATTCTCTTTTTTCTTTCCCTTTTTGTTGCATTTGAAATGTATCTTGAAAGAAAAACTTTTGCACTTGATTGGTGTTGAGTCAAGATTTTCTTTTAAAGTATCCAACAAATTGGATACACAAAGACGAGATTAATTAACCATGGATATGGATATTATCATGTTTAGCCTAGCTAGCTAGGTAGAACATTTCTGGCTTTTCCCTCATTAGTCTATCTTAGGTTTTCCAAATCTCTTACTGGAATATATGATAACCAGATTGATCTTATTCTCAACAATGTTTGACGAGATGAGAATCAGAGACCCACTGCTAGAGATAAATATTAAAATATTGGTGCAATAGAACAAATGTGCCATTTTAATTAATTCTTGTCATTGATGCAAGCAAAAAAATTAGATTTGAAGAATAATGTTAGTCAGGCATGGAACACCGTCAAAGTTCAACCAACAGAGTAAGTTTTTGTTTATTTTAAAGTTACAAAAATAATTTATATTTTTTTAATAAAATATATATATATTTCAATGTAAACATGTGATTCACATAAGTTTCAGCACACATTTTAATAGTTTAAAATCAATTTTATCAAATTTTAAATTAAGCACGAATCAACCGTGTGCCTATTAATTAGGTTAATTAATATAGAATATGATATGCTTTTTGGTACAGATTTAGGATGTGATCTTAATAAACCACAGAAACATATCTCCAAGGAATCGTTGAACGCCCAATTAAATAGAAGTTAAGTAATAAGTAAAAGTAACAAGTTCGAATTTAGATATATTCTGATTTTATAGCGTACGAAACTTAAGATAAAGTTTTTTAAGCGTGTGTATTAAACTTTTATAATAAAAAATTAACACGCACATAATTTTTTTATATGATACATCAAGATTCAAATCTCCGTTAAAAAATAGTTATATTTAATTAATATCTAATAGTATCTCAATAGGATTAGATCCAAATAAAAAACAAATGTTAGTAAAAGAACATTAGTGTATGGATAAAAAAGAAAGAAAGAGATATGTATCGAAATAAATAAATGAGTTGTGAATGAAAATTTAATGTAAAGATTAAAGAAAACCATAGCCAACTATGAATAGTTGATTTGCTTTCTAAAAATTTAAGTGTTTGATTTACATTTTGTCATTAATTAATATATGGAAGAGGAACTGCCAGCAATATATTCTTTTTAAAATATACTTTTTATATTAATTAAGATTTATTAAAAATTACAAAATCGAGATTCATTAAATAAAAAATGAAAAACACAAAATTTTATCAATAATGAGAAAGGTGTTAAAAAACATATATTAAAAAATGTTTCATTAATACTATTATTAAACTTAAATTTTATCTTTTTAAATCACATTCTCAATCCCAGAATTAAAGTTTTTTAAGAAATTTGGGTATTTTTATTTTTTCAATTTACAACTGTATTAAGTTTGACTAAGTTAAATTGCAATTTGATTTACATATATAAGAGGCTAAATCCAAAAGCAATGCTTGGCATACAAGTAATCAAATTGAATCAAACAATTTGTTTGCATACTAAGATCGATTCAAAATATTGAATTAAGATTTCAATTCAACTGCATATTATTCAACTAAAAACTCATAAGTGATTTTTTTTTATCTTAGGTCCCAAAATAAACATAATCATTTAGAATTAAATAGTGAAAAATTATCCAAAGATTTTGTCTTACATTCAATTTGTAACAAACATAAAAATTGAAACAAATTCTACCATTAATACTCCAAAATTCTAATGACTGATCAGTTGCTACAACTTTTTTGTATAAGATGATTTAATTTATAGTTATCATGAGACTTAAAAGCTATATGCCTAATCTGTTATTAATAAGAACCAGAGTTATTTAGTGGGACTTGCTTTAGTATACAATCTCATAGAATTCATATGTCCAATCTGTGAGACTTTAAAGAGATTCACTAAGGTGTATATATTCATAGAATTCGTTAGAATATTTTTGCTTCTCATTTCGGGCAATTAGCAATAATTTTTCTATGATTCGCTTTCAATTTATTTCAATTTCTCTTTATATATTTTTTTCTACTGTAAATCAAGTTGACTTAGACATAACTCAAGGATTGACAATCTAGTTTAAGATTTTACCGTGTTGAAATGATTTATTTGGTGAAAGAATTTATACTCAATTTTCACTTGTATAAAATTTCATTGGACTGATGACAATTACGCATTGTAATTGGGATTAATCTCTGACTTAGTGCCTGAGAACATCCGTAATATTTGATTCAAGAAAAAAAAATTGACTTAGGTATGGAGGAAGAAAATTTCCTTTGGCAGGTTGCTTTCTAAAAAATATATCATCTAAAATTTGATATAAATTATTTAGTACATGTACACCACAAAAAGATTTTTAAGAAACATTTGATGGTTAAGTAGTTAATTTATTTTTTAGTACAATTTTATCTTCTAATTTTTTTTGGATTCAACTTGATTCTCCAATTTTTTAAATCAATTCAATTTGATCTTGTCGTCTAAATTTGGTCAACAATATTAAGAAATCGTACTTTGTGATTACTTAAAATTATTTAGTGACAGTTTAAACCGTCACAAAACACTAAATTAGACGGCAGAATCAAATTTAGAAGGTAAGATCACTTAAATTAATTTAGACACTGAGACCAAATTGAACTGATTTTAAAAATTAGATAATCAAATTGAACTAAAAAAAGACTAAATGAATAAATTTTAAAAATTAGAAGACTAAATTAAACTCAAAAGAAATAAAGGACTAAATCAAACGTAAAAAATATTTAAAAGACTAAAAAAATAATTTAACCATATTTGATTAAGAGCATGCTTTTCAATACATATTCAACATACAAATGAAAAAGTAAGGGTGAAGATCCTTTTGGAAACTTATCTTTGAACTCTCCCAACGCTTACTCAAACAAGCACTCAGTGATTAGCGTAATTACTTCTTAAACTTCATGATAAATTCTTTTATATATGATTTATGTAATTAGTTCAATTTCATGGATAGTTAATAGTAAAGAATTTTGATAATTATATTTCATACACAAAATTCCTATTATGTGACCATAATAATATAAAATAAAAAAAACATATGATAATAATTTATTCAGGTGCTTACAAATTAAACTTAATCGATTTATTTTTCCACACACACACACACACACACATATATATATATATATATATATTAAGACCACAGTTTTCCCTGAAATATATAACACATTGTTAAAGATTCAAACCTCCATAGTTGTCAAATAAACCACTTAATTAATTTTACATAACTGATCACACTTTGTGTAAGACCCTGACTTCTGGCGCGGATGGCGTGGGGTACCGCGCGGATGGCGCCATAAGATCTGCTGAGAAAATCCTGTTTGGGGTGTGGCGCGATCAGCGCCAGGGTTGGCGCGATCAGCGCCATACTCTCTGGAACATGGCGCGAGGGGCGCCAGTGTGGCGCGGGAAGTGACCTGGAACACTCACTTCCCCTGGTTTTCCACGCGACCAGCGCCAGGGTTGGCGCTGGTGGCGCCAGTTGGGTTTGGAATGTGGCGTTGATGGCTCGGGTTTGGCGCTGATGGCGCCATGGGTTCTGGAAGTTGGCGCTGGAGGCGTGGGTTCCACGCGGTTGGCGCCATTAGGGCGGTGCAGTTGGCGCGGGTAGCGCAGGATCTGGCGCGGATCGCGCCAGACCTCTGGCAGACCCAGCCCCACTCTTGAAGAGAAAAACCTTCTCTTCTTCCTCCCCCAGCGCCCAGCAGCCATGGGAGAGCTCCCCAAGCTTCCATGACCTTGTTTCTTCACCCAAAACACTCCCTAAACCCATTAAACTTCCTATAAACCTTGAGAGAGCTTGAATCCTTCCTCCATTTCACTAAAACCCCTTTGTTTTGAGAAACCCCATTCTCAAGAGAAGTGAAGAAAACTCGAGTTTGGCGAGGAACGGCAGCTACCCACGGACACCCAAGCTTGGAGGAGTGTCCTAGAGGTCTTTTGTGTCGCCATTGAGGTAAGAAACTCGAGTTTCTCCGATTGATTTGTGATTTAGGGGGGTTTTGATGAATAGTGACCCACTTTTAGTAAAGTTAGAATTAGCTTTGGGTCTTGTTGAGAGATGTGGTTAGAATGATGAGAGGAGGAAGGATTAGCTTTTAGTTTGTGATTTGGTGAATGTTGGTTTTGGCTCTAGGTTGTGCATGTGTGACTTGGTTTAAGTCACTTGATTTGAGACATGCAAGAGCCTTGTTAGTAGGCTTGATGTGCCTGAGGGGCCATGGAAACGGTGTCTTGTGAGATAGACCGTTCAAGCCCTATGGGAAATCCCTGAGTAAGGGGATTGTGAGAGCTGTAATGCTCATTGTAAATGGTTGGTGTTGAGTCTGTGGGGACTCTGAGGCCATGAGGGATCTGAGATAGACCACTGAGGGTCTATGGAAAGGCTTGAAGTGTATGAGCCTGATGAACCTTAAGTTAGATAACTTGGGGCTGATAGAAAGGATTGTGGCTCCTTTCTTTCTGGCAGTTGATGACTGCTTGATGATCTTGTATATATTTATATATATATATATATATAAATATGAATAGTCTGTGATATGCGTTTGTATGCCTTGGTAGGACTTGATACAACGGGTGTCAGTGACGCAAGCCATAGTTCGAGGTTGAAGCTGTGAGGCACGGCTTGCCAGGTAAGCTCATCGTTCTGGGGATTAGTCCCTTATTCTTGTTTGCCGCCCAAGTGGGTGATGGTGATGTTTTATGCAACTGATATATATATATATATATATATATGTATATATTGTTGTGAAAGGCCAATGTAGCCTCGTTTTGAAGTTTGGAATGGATTGGACACCGGAATGGTGTCATGATGTGAATATATGTATATATATGAGTAAACCCTAGGATAGACACTAAGAGAGTGTTAGGGTGATGATACACCTGTGGGTACAGGTGTGAATGGCCTTGGGCCTTCGGATGGATAGACACCATGAGGGTGTCTGTGACTCTTTTGAGATAAAGACCATGGAATGGTCTGTGTTTGTATTAAGAGGATACTAGAATATTATCCGGCTAGATGGGATTTCCTAGCCAGACGAAGAGTTTGAGGACTCATGGGCAATGGCTGATACTGCCCGGGAGGTGCACTGCTCTTCACCTAAAGTCCTAAGGACGGATTGCCCTGTATGGATGTTCCTCCTTAGGCAGTGATGATGAAAGCCCTGAGTGGTTATCCTCAGGCCAGTTTCTGAAAGTCCTGAGGGATCGAGTGCCTCCGGTGTGAGATGATCTCTCTCAGGCAAGTGATTGGAAGTCCTGAGGGATGAGTGCCTCCTTTGTGAGATGATCTCTCTCAAGTAGTGGATTGGTAGTCTGAGGGATGGAGTGCCTCCGGTGTGAGATGATCTCTCTCAGACCGTGATTGGAAGTCCTGAGGGATGAGTGCCTCCTTTGTGAGATGATCTCTCTCAGGTAGTGGATTGGTAGTCTGAGGGATGGAGTGTCTCCGATGTGAGATGATCTCTCTCAGACCGTGATTGGAAGTCCTGAGGGATTGAGTGCCTCTTGCATGAGATGATCTCTCTCAGGCAGTAGACCTGGAAGTCCTGAAAGATGAGTGTCTCTAGCATGAGATGATCTCTTTCAGGCATATGTTTATGAAGGTCCTGGAGGTGATTGCCCTATATGGATGTTCTTGCCCAAGCCTGACTGTGTACAGATATGTTGTATCTCTAAGAGAGGGCATCCCGAGGGGATAAGGGCCTAGAGCCTCTTAGATGAGCCATATCTGTTTGAGTAAAGTCCTGAGGGGTGCCTCAGGCAATATGCTATACAGTTTATGAGGCGATGCCTCTCCAGTATAAAAGTGTTCAGTGGTTGACACTTATGCTTTAGTACTTCTGGGAGACAATTGTGAGAGCCAGTGATTGGTTATTATACCATGATTTGTGTTTTGGCTCTGTAAGATTATGTTTAGATGGCTGTGAGAGCCAGTATGAGGTGGAATGCCTTTGATGCTGATAGCATCCAGTGATATACTCAGTAGCCGGATTTTGAAAGCCTGGATAATATCCTAGGCTTGTTTATAGTTGTGTATATGTGTATGCTTGGAGGTGAACCAGGGTAAGGGAGGATCTCTCAGAACCCTGAGTTTACTGAGACGTATGTCTCACCCTGTGTGGGGTTGTGGTTTTCAGGTGTTTCCTCTAGCGGAGGGAAGCGACCATAGGGCAGGAGGCCCTAGTAGAGTGTTGCTGGAGTGGTCATGGGCTGCAGTTGAAGATCAGAGAAGAGTTTAGTATTCTGTCTTGTATTCCCTGTGTAGGAAAAAGGTGTGTGTGTACACCCTTTGTACTGTATATATTCTTTTGTATAACCACAAGTGTGGTTTGAACTCTGAGATGTATATATGTACAGAACTGTTGTTATGTAATTGACGTTGATACCTCCTGATTATCTTTGTTGTAGTTTCTGTTTATCTGCCTATTGTGTTATGTGTTTGTGTTACCTGGATCAGCAGGGGCTTGTTTTATAATGCTTTGTGATGTGGTTTTAAATTCCATGCATAATATAATCAAGAAAAAAATCGATTCTTACGCTTTCACACCGCTGTTTTCTTAGCGCGTTACTGATATTGTTGATGATAATACTCCGGAGGCCTACGGGGTGTTACACTTTGTAATCAATTAACTTATTTATGAGATCAAGCACTTCTAGTAAAGTAAATTTGAGTACTAACCATTTACGAGGGTGGAGGGAACAATTCTCTTCATGATGCATGCTCTATATCTGGCTATGTCTAGATCTGAAACAGTGTGAGCATGAGATATATATATGGTGGTCCAACCTAATTAAAATTGAGTTGAAGGTTAGTGGACTACAGCCTGCTGCATCTCACTGAAATATAGCTATTATTGCTAAAGCATTGGCTATAGGTCTTGTCTTGTTTCCAAGTATAGGTTTGTGATTTTTCGTAAGCTCCAAATGAAATTATAAAATATCGTTGCTTTCACTGAATTGAATCCGACCTACTGATGGAGAAATAGCTTGTTTAAGTTTTATTTGTACAAGTTGCATAGAATACAAAATTAATTAACAATGTATACATTATCTAATCTATCTAATAACATATACAAATTTATTAACTACTACCCGTAGTTATAAACCCTTCGACTATATGCCACATGTGAATCTCTTGTTGCACTTGTTTTTGTTCAACACTACTTTAAGAGCATTTCCAATGATCTTTACGTAAACAAATCATCTTTTGTCACCTCAATTTTAAATAATTTATTCATTTTTTCTCTGATGACAATTGTTATTAACAAGTGATTTATTTTTTTCTCTCTAATATTTAATGTAAATGTTAAGCAACTCATGAAGAATTTAATTGCGTATATAATTAATTTTATTTAATTTTAAACAACTCAAAATTAAATGTAACATATTAAAATAATATTTTTTATAAGGAATCCATTAAGCAACACTGTAGATGTTAGAATTTTTTTAACAAGTATATACACGTTTTGCTTACTGGTATGCAAATTTTTACTCGTGCATGCATTTACACGTATATTTACGTCAGTTTGATATAATTAAATAGTATTTATTGTTGATTTAGTACTCTAGGTAATTCATCTGACAAACTTTAGATACAATAAAAAATATATTTCAATGACTTCTGCAACAAAAAAAGTTATATCCTCATAAATAAATAAAAATATCGTAAGACTTGTACCGTTGATCTATTAGATTTTGGGCTGGTCTGTTGAAACTTAAAAAAAAAAAAAATTTTAAAAATATTTTTATATATATATAGATTTTTTTTTCAAAATAAGAAAAAATATTTTTTTAAACAGAAACAGTGTACACAAACACACTAAAAAAATAAAAAGATACTTATTTTATTGAAATAAGTATTTTTTTTCTCAATCAAACTTATCCTTTAACTTTAACTTGTAAGTATAGATGAAATTATGAATATATATATATATATATATATATATATATATATATGCAAAAATATGATATTAAAGGTTGTGGAAGCCATTTTTTTGGTTGAGGCTGTGGAAACCATTTAATCTATTGTTAAGAATTAAAAGTTATGAAATACGAGTGGAATTGAGTTTGGCCTCTCAATCTTAAGGTCTTGAGTTTTAATCTTCTAATGAATAAAATGTGATTAAAGAAGAGACTTAATTAAAAATAAATAATTAAATTGTTCGAAAAAAATTAATTATAAATAAAATTAATATGAATATTTTATATCAATAAAAATAATAATATGAGCTTCCATGTCCCTTACAATGTACGAAAGATTCTTCTAGTATTAGATTCATGGGCCCATGCAAATAGATCTTTTAAGAGGTGTGCATTCTGCAGCAGAACTCATATATATATATATATATATATATATATATATATATATATATATATATATATATATGGTGTCTTGCATTGCATATAATCGTGGACTCTAACAGCAAGCAATGACCATATAGCATACACTGTGCGTCCGTGCTGCACCAATCCTAATAAAAAATTGAAGTGCAAGAACTTTAAATTTTACCATCATATTTATCACAGATTATATGATGGTAAAATTCGTCTTGAAAAATGTCGCCAGTGAAAAAGGTTCAGAAAGGTGAAAGCATAATTTTGTGACATTGGTATTAGCAAACATCTTTCCTCACATATTTGATATTTCATAATTAATCGTGACAATTTTCTTTTTAAGTTGATCATCAATCCTCGCAATTTTTATGAGGAATATGCAGAAATTTTCTATAAATTAAGTAGCATTTTTCATTTAAAAAACTCTTCATTCATTCATTTCATTCATATTGGATAGTATTATATTCTTCCTTACACTTACGTGTTTTAGATAAATTAAGGATATAAAACATAAATGATTTAAATTTTTATTATTGTTACATATAAATGTGAAGAAATATCTTCTCCAATTTTTCTAATAGGAGAGGTCGAAAAAAGTCATGGTTAATTTTTGAGTCTTTTACCTTTCCCATTGAAAAATTCCAATACTTGAAAAGCAGTTCGAATTCAATGTATACATTTAAAACTAAAAATAACATTATTTGTGAAACATCAAACTGTTTATACTTTATGCACTATACTTTCTCTTATCTTTTTTATTATAAGGCATTCTCTCTTTGTTCTCAAAGAGAGAGAAAACACTCTTTTCTTTGTTCCATTTTAATTAATTTTATCTTATTTAATGATATTATTTTTAAAATATTATTTATTTAAATAAGATGTTAGTTTCAATGATTTTTATTTATTTATTATATTAAGTTCCAATGAAGAAAAAAATACTTTTAATTAAGATTGATAAAATTAAATGTGGTTAACTAACTTTCTTAGTTAACATAAATCAATTTTTTTCTTATATTTAAGACCGAAGAGATAGTTTAGATGAAATTGATGGTTCTTTTTAGGATAAATATTTATTTTCGTCCTTAAATTTGTTAGATATTGATAGTCAGGTTCCTGAAAGATAAAAAATTAAAATTTATTCCCGGATTTGTAAAAAATGTAACAAATTAATTCTACCATTAGTTTTCTCCATTAACTAAAATGATTGTGTTTATGTGACATTTTCGATGACATGACAGTTGATGGTTGCCACGTGTCATACATATGGTTGTCATGTGTCATTTAAGTGGTTGTCACGTATCAAAAGATTGAGTTTTTATTTGGTATGTGAATTTAACAATTTATTGTTATTTTAGTCTCTAAACTTAATCACTTATTGGCATTTTGGTTCCTGAATTTATGTAAACACTTTTAAATTTTTAAGGAAGCGTCACACTACATATAATTAACTAGCATAGTGATAATAAATAATATTTGCTTATAATGATAACAATTATTTATGATGATGAAAATTGAATAAAAAATAACTGTCAAGTATAGAAATAAGAAATATTATATTTTATATTTGAAATCACTGTTAATTAATCACTTATTGGCATTTTGGTTCCTGAATTTAACTACGTACTGTTATGTAAACACTTATAAATTTTTAAGGAAGTGTCACACTACATATAATTAACTAGCATAGTGATAATAAATAATATTTACTTATAATGATAACAATTATTCATGATGATGAAAATTGAATAAAAAATAACTATCAAGTATAGAAATAAGAAATATTATATTTTATATTT
>PYAF01000004.1:1224918-1250135 GCA_007407185.1 Glycine tomentella
AAAAATTGGTGAAGTAATACTGCATAATGACAATGCCAAATGGTGCCTGGATGCAGGAACAACCTGTGTATATGGGGCATGCATGCTTTGATGTGACTTGAGAAGCATCATAGAATCAACAATACCAGCAGAACCTCTCCTGGTCAAGTCTGAAGATTTTTTTTCATTCAACAGGTCCACATCTTCAGGCTTTCTGTTAACATTAATTTTTTTCCAGAGCAGTGTAAATCATTAGTAGTTGAAAACATGCAGCATTAACATATAATTAGACACCATTTGTGCTAGAAAATACTTGAAACATTTTCAAGGATATTATAGTACAAAATTGTGACTTGAGGCACAATTGTACAAATCCATTACTATTTTTAATAGCAGATATATGTCATGCAAAAGCTATATGGCATCAAAAGCAGTCCTGGAGTTGTATTTTCACTACCCTGCAGAGGGCCAGTGGCAATACACACACACACACACACACACACACAGAGAAGAGAATACAAAGCAGTCCTGGAGTTGTATTTTCACTACCCTGCAGTGGGGCAGTGCCAGTATAAACACACATGCAGGTGCTCACGCGCACACACAAAGAGAAGAGCCCAGCAAAGAGATAGCTCTGTACAAGAACTAATGATAGACCAGCTGATCCCCCCAGGCCAAGGCGGAACCAGTAATCTTGGAGTAGTGAACAATTCCAGAGCCCAAATATCACATTAGGCACACAAAACTAAGTTTGAACTAACTAAATTAGTAAATTAGTTTTGTTACCATGACAAAAATCAAAATAAAAGGAAATTGCTGAATTGTTTGTCAACTATCAGTCACCTACACCAATTGGAGTCCTAAAGAAGCACAGATTACAGAACGTACACATACTACTTGAGAAAATAAAGATATTTGTAAAATATCTGGCTTCTTTTAAGGCAAAGAGACCCTCCCTCCTTTTTGGACAGTGAACCACATAAAGGTTGCTCATTTTTCAACTATTATGGCTATGCTGGCAAAATAGAGAATGCACAAGGATCTACATTACTTACAGCTAGCCACGTTTCCCTATCATCTGACTAGATCAGAGAACATTTTAATACCAAATAAATCAAAACTAAACCCCTCTCTATCCCCCTATTAAAATACAGCTCAGGAAATCAACCACTAAAAGAAAACAAGAAAAGGAACAACCCCCTTAGTTAACCAGAAATAAATATGGATATGCACATATAGAAACTTTAAAAATTTAATTTAACCAAGACCATAAGTGGTGACATAAAAATGGAAGAAATGGCCATAAGAGAGTGAGTTGTTATATAAGCAGTAAGTAGATAGATACAAATGATAACAACCGAGCAGGCTCTCACTTGCTAAGTTCACCTGTCAACTTTCCCAGAAAATTCCTCACTGGGTGTCTGTAGACTGAAAGAGTCATCCCCAACTACACTTTCTTCCTGCAATTCAATCAAGACCAATTAACACTCACAATGAAAAACATATTATAAAAAAATAGCTACAGTAATAGAACAATCAACCTAACAACCAAAACCACGAGAGAAAAAATGGTTCGTGACCTCACTCATGGAATCTATTTGATCCAAGCTTCCAATACAATCTTGATAGTCTTCACTCAGCTGACACTTTCTCTCAATGCATATGGCAAGCTGAATGACAAAGCAGAAAATGCATCAATTTTATCACTATGTACTTTATAACATATAAAGATCAAAACACCCAAGCTCACTGAAATATTTCTAGTTTTCCTTATAATAACTTGTCTAAGGGTACAACAATAACAACAACAAATGTTTTATCCCACCAAGTGAGATCAGTTACATGAATTGCACAACACCAACTTCCTCCAATGTTCTTCTCAGTCTCCCTATCCTCCTTTTCACGGGGCTAAAAACCATGCAATCTGCTCTCCTCACTGGCTATTCCAGTGGCCTTCTTTGCATGTGTTTAAACCACCTTAACCGGTTTTTTATCATATTTTCCTCAAAAGTGCCACACCAATATCTCCTCGTACACAATTATTTTGTATCCTATCCTTTCTTGTGCTGTTGTGCGGCTACACATCCATCTTAACATTCTTATTTCTGCTACTTCCATTTTTTTTCTCTTGTTGTCCCCTTAAAGTCCAACATTAACTACCATAGATTAGCCAAACAATAACTTATCCAGGGGTGGTATCTTTTGCCCAAAAGAATAACTTATTCAGCCACAAGCCTGGTGTGCAATTAAGTTAGAGGAAGTATCTTAGCCCAAAAGAACTAGAGGCAGTTGTTGGGCCTTAACTAGATTGACCTTCTGATGTTGTGGCAGCCTGGCAGGTCTAAATAGGACTAAGGGGTTGAGCTTGTATGAGAGGAGGAGGAGAAAACGGTGATCCATATTTGGGGGTAGACGAGTAGTTATCATTATTACGTGGGCGAGTTTGTGGAATGTGTATTTTAAGAAAAATGGCAGACGTATAAGAGAGGAGACACTTATTTTCATATCCTGTGAATAGGAATTGAGAGGTCAATCTCTTTGAGAGATCCTGGAGTTGTATTTTCACTGCCTTTGCAGTGGCAGCGGCAGTGGTGTTTTTGTGATAATTAATACCAGTGGCTTGTTTTTATTTCCTTTTATTCTGAATTTTTGTTTCTGTTATGTAACAAAGTACATTTCAAATTATCAACTATATTTCTCTAACCAATACACTAACAAATGTAAGTGAAAAGTCATTCCAAATTTAAAGAAATATTGAGTCAAGAATTTTTTATTTTCAATAAAAAGTGAGCTAAGAATGTAATACAAAACAAAAAAATGTTTAACATAAAATTTCATATAAAATATACAAAGAAAACAAGACACAATGAGTAGATTTCAGCAAAGATCCTTTAAAGATAAAAATAGTTTACCATCTGAAGTTTCTGGTTAATCAAACAAGTGGATAGGTCAATTGATCCATTAGCTGGCATCCTGGGCAATAGTTGTGACTCTTCCCAACACCACCTAACCTCGCGAACAAACTCTATCCATAGCACAGCAATAGCTGAAAGAGACCAAAATTGAGTAATAAAAATGAAAAATATACAGTACAAATGAGATATCTCAGAAATTCAATTCCTCATAGGTGAACAATTTTTTCCTACTCTCTTAATTTAGGCCATGGTTATACAATAAACAAACCATAGTTACTTTTGGTAAATACCCCGTATATTGCAGTTGCCAAACCAAAGAGAATGTAAACAAAATTGTGCAAAGAGAGATCCAAGAGGTGCGCCTTTTATAGCTCGAGAAATCTTATGTCTACTGTCGGCAAAATCTGAGAATTGTATGCCTGCAGACATTACATATTATAGCAAAATAATGTGAATTATCAACATCAAATTTTAACAAGCAACTAACCAGCATGCTGTGCTAGGAACCCCAAGGATACTTGAAATTTGATTATTTAGTAAGGTACTCCCTCCGGTTTCCAATAAAAGAGAAAAAAGATAGTTTTTAATTGAGATTGGTGCAATTAAATGTGGTTAACTAGCTTTCTTAATTAGGGTGAATCAGTTTCTTTTTTCTTATATTTGAGACCGGATGGAGTATACAATGAACCTTAAGTTTTAGAAGTGATAAATAAAAAAGAAAAAGAAGAAGTCTTTAAATGGATGGAAATGTTCCCCAATTTATAATCATTTGCATGTGAGACAAGGGCAAATTTTCCTTTCAAGAACTTGGTTCTACTGTTCATCATTGTTCTACCCACCACTTAAATTACTTTGGCATCCTTTTACTTTACTGAAATAATCAAGCATTCAATGGATCACAACTATCAAATATTCCATCATTTGATAGTGATCTTAAAGCAATTTTTCACCATCCAAGAATAAGTTTTTTCAAATTGGAAAATATAGATAACACTACATTGGAGGCCATTTCTTCGTTCACCCGGTGTCCCAAGGCACTAGTAGCTTGCTTTTAGCAGATTGACCATAGATTGGACGTAGATGCACAATCTAATGGACTAAGCCTAACTTAATCCCAACAACTAGCTTAGGAGGGAGGAGGATTGACCAGTTATAGTAAGGAGTACTCTGATCATACTAGTCAACACTGAACAGTGGATAGTGGCCAGGAGTGGCCTCCCCCCAAAAGTGCCATATCAGGATAGCGGTAGTGGGATGACCACTATTCTGATTTTTTTCAGTATTTCTGAATTATTTTATTTTGTGTATGTGTGTATTGTGTTTCTAGATTTTTACATATATATACAGTTTGTATTATATAATAACAATATATGTATTCTTATACTTTTTTATTATTACTCTTTAGTTTATTTATTATATGTCATGTTTTGCATTAAAAAAAAAAGGCTAAATTGGACTCAAATTGAGGCTCAGCAAATCAAAATAGAAAAAGGGAAAAACACCCCCTGAACAGGAAAAAAATAAGAAAGAGAGATGCAAATATAGAACATGCCAGAAATTCCAGGCCTCGCCGGAAATTGAAGAACAAACAACGTTGGCTGAAAAGAGGCAGACAGATAGGAATTTGTTGTAGAAATTGGAAAATGAAGCAAGGGATTCACCAAGAAAGGTTTAGTGCTCTGAGGGAAAAAGAGTGGAAGTGATTCACGAAGAGTGTGTGAAAATCGTGGGTTTGAGTTGTAAGATTAAAGACCCACATTAAATTCTACATTTTTGCCCTTAAAAACCCCTAAAATGACACCGCTGTTTCAGGAGTATTTTTGCCTTTCAACTAAAAAAATCGGACAAGAAATTCGCCTCTGTCCACAATTTCAGCCACTATTCATAGCGCAACAGCCACTACACCGAGGCACGACGCAGAGAGGTCTTCAAGAGCAGGGGGTTGCTGCTCCGCTCCACGCCACTGTGATAATATGCGATTAACAATATGATTCTGATCATTTTCCTAATAAAGTGGGACATCTTAATATACCCCTTCATGCCGAAGATAGGACAATTGTAGTGAGAAGTCTCCCAAATTATCTGAGAGAGATCCAACATCATGACAAGATAAGCTTTGATACCGTGTTAGAAAAGATTGACAAAGTCTTATATGAAGTAGGCCGTTTATACTTTTAACCAATGTGGGACATAACAATTAATAAAATAACAACAGTGTAAGTACCTGAGTATTCACCCAAAATGGAAAGCAAATAATGGAGGAAGAGCTACATACCCTCAAGAAACAGTTCTTTCAGCACACGGTCTCTGACTGTTGGTGGAGGTATCACCATTGATTTTAAATTATCAGGACCTGGATTTTCAACTGCTACAAGCCAGAAGAAGGGAAAATATTGAACAGTATACCAAAAGGCACTGCTAACAATGAAATGTAAAGCATGCCTGAATAAGTGAACTATATGCACCGAAACAAATTCAAACCTGAAACAAAATCTTCCATAAATTGTGCCTCAAATGACATTTGCAATGCATCAACCAGAAGATGCAACTCTGATGTGAATCCAACTCGATTCCCACTGGAACCTTCAAGTCTAAATGTAAAAAAAATACCACAGCAAATTGAATTTCTTAGATTATTTAAAGCATAAGGAGTCAAACTTTGATTGAGTTTTAGAAGTCATTGTACCTAAAATAAACAACAAATTAAATCTATTTATTGCCACTACGGCACTACCACTAAAAAAATCTCGGTGCTTTTCGTTAAAGTAATTATACAACGGCCCTTAGGGAATGCGTTAAAAGTGGAAAGTAAAGGATGATGATTGCATTGAAGTATAACCTACCAAAACATTCTAAGTGTCATAAACATAGTTTGGTACTGAATAAAATGAAATTCCTGGGCAGTTGTATATTGACAGTTGATTTGAACCAAACCATATATTGAACCTGAGTATTATGTATTATACACTTTGAGCAGCAGGTATTCATTAATAACATAAGCAGCAACAATTCATGAGAATTTTGGTTTCTGTTATACAGATAAACAACTTAAAATTTGGAGTAAACCTTAGAGAGGTCAACCACTTCTCAGCTTCATGAGGTGAAGCATTTTCAAGTTCAGCCATTTCCATAGAACTTTCAACCATCTTCTCTGACCATATTGCAATCAGTTCAAAACCTGCATGCAGCCTAAGCATAAATGAAATGGAACTGGCACAGGCATCTGAAAGCTTCATAAAACAATGAAGCTTGGAAAGCTTTAATTAAATAAATAAAAAATCTAGACTAAAGGCACCACAATATCCTTAGTCACCAAACAAACTTATCTAATGGACAAATGCAAATGGATAGAAAAAATGAGTAGGAAAAACTATTCAATTATGAGGGAAAAATAGACAAGTAAAAACCATGCAAATCGACCAAAAAATTTAGACAGTGAAATTATTCAATGGACGAAAAATTGGATAGGAAAAAAATATGTAAATGAGTGAGGAAAAAATTCATATGGGCAAAAATAGATGGAAAAAATCATGCATATAGGATGAAGAAAAGTGAGTTAGAAAAACATGTTATCGGTTATATGAACTCAGGCATATCTGTGTTTTTAAGGGGAAAAACAAAAGATACAAAAGAAAATATCACTTAACACGTGGCCAATTAACCATTAAATTCAATGCTCACTTAATAGTTTCATGATTAACCAAAGTAGAGGGAGGTAATGTATTACAATATGAACTTTCTGCACAAAACACGATAATGACCTCAACATACTTTGTATAATTGTATCTTACCCTTATCTCATTAATATTTAATATTTGTATCACAAAAGCTAATTAATGACAAAGATGAAAATTTCATCACAATTAGTTTACAAGTGCAAAAGCATGTGTGAACTGAGAAGATGGCTATTCTATTGAAAATAGCTAAAAGCACTTTATGCATCTAAAATTCTTTCGTCATGCTTGCAAATGATTCCCAATTTTCCATTATTTGTAAATTATAATCCATCCCAACTTGGATTCTACATGCCAGCATGAATACAGTTTATGCACAAATTTAAGATGTGTCTGAATCCTAAAACATAAAACTCATTCTATCTAATGAAAGCATCCCATCAAGAAGAAGCTATAGCTATTTCTACATGTAAGTCCCTACATCCCAGAATTTTACCTTTAACAGGATCTTCTGCAGAATACCACTCACTCCAAGAACAATCATCATCCCATTGTGTCCCAATGGACATTTCACCAGTAAGATTTTCTCCAGATTTGCTAATTTTGGCATCTTTCATATTGTCATCATCGTAAGGAAGCGTTCTGAATGTTAGCTTCATTGCACATCGGACTTTGAAATTATGAACAGATAGATCCAATGTGGAGTAGGCCTTCAATATCAAATGGAAATTAATTATTACAAGCAAAAGTTAGAAGGGCAGTGCAGACTGCAGACATGAAGTCCAAAGTTTACATACAACTGCTGACTATAAGATTAAGTACTGGAAAAGATTATTGTGCATGCGAAGTGTCCACTCAACATATTTGGTAAAGTAAGCCAAAATATATATAAAAAAACAATAAATCACACAATTAACTTTCTTAAAAAGCTCACAAAATATTGCCAATTCTTTCGTGCAAATATTAATTTAAAAAACCATCAACATAGAAAACTGTTGCATTGGAACAAACTTTAGGTGCAATACCATAAGTAGTTTTGGTGTCATTCTCCAATCAAAATTAGTTTCATCTCGGTAATCCAAACCGACCTTTAATGCACAGGTTACTGAACTGAAATTCCAATTTGATTAAAGAACCACACCAAAAGCACCAACGGTACACCACCTAAGTTGTGTCCATTTTATTATCCCTGTTACTGAAATGATTATTCATTCATTCATTCATGTAACCAATTGGAAATTACTTATTTCATCTCACAATATCCCTCCCCCTAGGGTAAGAGTTTACACTATATGGTAAACCACTTGAACTAAAAAAAAAAAAAAAAAAGCACTAAATACATCTGCTTCAGTTTCAAAGAAGAGAGCAAAATATAAAAGCACAAAGCATGGGAATACCGAATTAAAAATGGATGTAGTCCAACATCACAAAATAAATAGATATTAAATTGAATAACTTGGGAGAGGAACTCACAAACTTAGATACAAATAACTCATACAGCCCCTCCAAATGCATAAGTTTTACTGGAACCTGACTACCGATTCGATCTGCTTCGAACCTTCTAGTAAATACAGTACCCATGCTCTGAATTCCAATATAAGCTTTCCGAGATGGATCATGAACTGGAACAAATGCTGGCCATAAACTATGAAGCCAATGTTATGAGAAAGCACATCCACTTTAGTTACCTAAACTAAACAGGATATTTCAACAATCTCTTTATTTAAACCCTGTAAACCATGAAATTTGAATCCCATAACACAGTAACTTCTCTACTAAAAAACAAGAGACAAGACACAAACTCAAATATTAATGTAAAACAAGCTGCATCTAGTATGCCAATGCACATAAGTTATTCTAAAGTTTCACAACTCACTGTGTGTTAAAAAGCAATGAACAATAGTTACCTTGAACAATTAGACAAAGCAATTGCAATAGCACTCAAGAGCTTGCTAGACTCTGGCGCATCAAGAACCACACCACTTGCACTCTGAGGAGCAATCACCTAGTGATATACATGACAAATAGTGGTTCCTTATCCTAAGTGAAACCATTAAACTTCAAATTCCAGTGAAAGGCAAGACAAGATATTAAACCATACCAAAAACTCCTTTACACCAAAACATAACTGCAGATCATGCAAATCAAAATTCCAGTCCGCAAGTTTTCCTGCATCCACTAGATACAGAAATAGATTAAACAACAATTCCCTGAGCCTAAACCTCAACCTACTAAACATTTCTAGCCAACCCCACTCCCTAGAAAAAATACCATCAGGGTCAGTCTTGAAATAAAACTCCATGCAGTAACTTTTCATGGCATACTTCATTTCAGATTTCACCTTGTACAAATTACCGGCATCCTCCAAGAGAACTGCACCTTTTTCCTAGGGAAAGAAAAAAAGATGTTCATTTGACACCAGCAGCATTCCAACTATGCTAAACTCTATGATTTCCAATGCTTACCAATAAATTTTTTGGCCCATCAGACATCCAAACCCGTAAAACTGCCTCTATTTCAGAAATAAACCTACAAAAACACGATTAACAACAACAACAACAATTAAGTTAAATTAAAATTATACTAATTGCATCTTCTTTCTATCTACGCACAGAAGAGAGCGCACACACACACAACAATGTGAATTAATTATGAGGAACACACGGAGACACACCGTTCCCACGAAGAAGCGAGAGTGAAATCATCAAAGTGCTCGACCTGTGAAACAGTCAACACGGAAACAAATCAACACGTCTCAAATGCGATTCAAATTGAGGAACCAAAACTAATTTAGATTCAGTAATTTTGTGCGGTGAAAAATATACACTTACTTCTTCTTCTTCTTGTTCTTGTTCGTTGTCAGTGGCATCAGCATGGATGTTCTTGCTGGAGCTGGAGGACGCCATCGAATCCAAAAGGTTCACGGAATGCGTATCATCATTTACCAAAATCCAACAATTCGATCCATTCTCCGATGAGACCAAAACATCACGACCATCTCTGAGATCTGATCGTTAATCAATCAAACCATTATTTAATTTTTAATTTTTTAATAATAAAATAAAATTACTTTTTTGTCCCTTAACTTATCTATAAAGCTCAATTTTGAAATAACCACACAAATGTATAAATAAATTAATAAAATCGTTAAATATACTAATACTTGGTCTTTAAACTATGACACTTAATGCATATATATATATTTTTTTTCACGCTCTTTCGTCGATAAATCCTAACTTTCACTAAATGAACTAATTTGACGTGATCTTGGGGGAAGATGTGCTTAACATACACACACTTAGTCTACGACATACATGACTTATAAATCATTGGACTAATTTATCACAATATTTATACAGTTAAAACTAAAAGTTTATCATTTAAAAATATAAGGATTAAGCATAATTTAGGAACTGAATAAATAGTTGTCATTTTATTTTTAAAAAATTTAATTAGAGCCTAATCTTTTTAAAAATGGGTCCAATTTTAAACCAAATTTAGTCCCTTATTCAGTATTAAAAAAATGTATATTAAGAACACTTATCTTTTTTTATTTAAAAATGTTTTTTAAGTTATAACCAATTCACTATATTATGTGTCGCTATGTTTTCCTAAGTTCATAAAACTAATTAAAAATCAAATATTAGAATAGTGAATATGAAACTAGGCTATGCAAATCCTGGAATAGAAAAGAAAAAAAGGCATAAGCGTAGCATCCATCCATCCAGCCTCCTCCATATTTGGTAGTGTCAGAAGAAAAACATGGTCACTGTCAGAACAACTACAAAACTTCAACCACCATTCTTCTTCTGAATCATCCTCTCTCATTGGCTCATTGCAATGGCCGCAGCGTTGGAGTGCTGGTCGCGCCGCGCCACCACCACCGTCGATGAGGACCACGCGGTCCTCATGCAGCCACCCGAACAGGACCCAACACCCACAGACTCTTCTTCTTCTTCTTCTTCCCTTGTCCACAAGAAGCTTCAAAAACTCACGCGCAACGTCTCCGAAGCCATTGCTTCCCTCAAAAACTCCCTCAACAGCACCATCAACGTCGAATCCTCCAAACCCGACGCGCCTCGCAGCCTCGTGTGGACCGCCGTCCTCCGCAACCTCACGCACCTCTACCCCGGTTCTCAGCTCCCGGAGAAGTTAGTCTGCAACATTCGCAAGCACTACGATTCCTTGCCTCTCAGGTTCGGATCCCAACCTGGGTCTGCGTGTGTTTGCTTCGGTTGCGATGTTTCAGTTTTGATGGGTTTATAAAAAGGGCCTTCTTTTAATCCGAATCATGTGAATGAATGCCAATGTGAAGAGTGAAGATTCAGTTGCACTTTTTTTTGTGTGTTTAAGGTCACTCTGTTCAGGGATGTGTTTACTCTTCTTCTTTTTTTTTTTTTTTTTTGACAAAACTTACATGCAATTGCATAGGTGATTTCTGTGCTATCTTCTTACCAGAATGGAGTTTCATCTCGTTAATGTGTGCAATAAAGGTTTGAATTAAAGATCAACTTAGATAACTGAGGTTAAAATCTAATTCTGATAGGAGAACAATGCCAAAAACATCTAAGGAGTGTATTTAAGTATTGTTCTTTTTGTTTTTGCATTTGGGAAATTGGTTTTGCTTCTTTTGATGTTGGAAGCTCTAAAGTTTTCAACTTGGGTGGTGATCCAGTCTGAATGTGAGTGTTGATGTTAGTTTGGTTGTGTTTAAGGTCACTTCAGTTAGAAGCTCTACAATTATTAATTTATTATTATTATTATTTTTTTTTGCGTATTTTACTTTGGGAAATGGGTTTATCTTCTGCCGTGTTAGAAGCTCTTTCTAATCTGAATGTGGATGCGGAGAAATTATTATATGGTCAATCTCCACGTTACATGTAATAACCAAGTTTTTTTTAATTTACGAAAAAGATTAAATAAAAATTTGCTACGTGTCATGGAAGTTGATCCGATTGGTTTCGGACCATACAATGTTTTTCCGGAATGTGAATGTGAGGATTCAGTTACACTGTTTTGGTTGTGTTTGAAATCACTTACTTCGGTGGTGGATTTTCTTTTTTTCAATATATAGAGTTTGTGTTATTTATATGTTTTTTTTTTGGCAGTTATTCTCAGGCGGGGTTTGATGTGAAGGATGTGTTTCTTCACATGAAGCTGATGGAGCAAGCTTTAGAGGACGAGCAGGCTGCAATTTTGATTCAAGAGGAGTGTAATGGTGAGATTCAGCTTCAGGGGTCTGTGTTCAAGTTAACATTTGCTTGCAACTCCCCAATTTCGTGGCCTGTGATGTCAGGTGCATTGGATGGTTACTCCATTTGCTGCAAGAAGATTCAGATCTTTGAGAAGAAAGGTTTCACCCTTGGGATTGTGCTGCTTCTTGTTCTTTCTGGGGGTGGCCAAGATAAGTTGGTCAGGACCCGGGTTGAAAGCGCTCTCAAGATTGCCGTGAAGAGGCCGAAAATCGGTGGCGTGAAGCTGCCCTTTGGGCTTTGTGGATGTCAAGAGGAGAACTCCAAGGGGAGGGGACTTGGAGAGATTGAAGAAGATGGAGGGGATTCATATTGTGGAAATGGATTTGAGAATTTGAGCCAAAAGATTCAGCTTCACGTGCCATTGCCTAGTTCATCTTTTCTTGTAGTCGTAGATGAGTGGCAGACCATTCAATCAGGTGGGGATGAGATTAAAAAATGGTTGTTGAACTCAGATAGTCTTGAGTTTGTGGAACAGATTGTGCCCAATTCGTATAAGGGGACATACATGGGGAAAAGGGTTGGCATTGAGAAGCTTAGAGGGTGTGAGAAAGGGAACTCTTATGAGTTTGAGCTCAGGAAAGATCTGCTGGCACTGATGACTTGTGGGCATAGAAATATTATGCAGTTTTATGGTGTTTGTGTAGATGACAACCATGGGTTATGTGTAGTGACAAAATTTGTTGAAGGTGGATCTGTTCATGACTTAATGTTAAAGAACAAGAAGCTTTCGAATAAGGATGTTGTAAGAATTGCAGCTGATGTAGCTGAGGGGATCAAGTTTATGAATGATCACGGTGTTGCATACAGAGATCTTAATACGCAGAGGATTCTGTTGGATAAGCATGGGAATGCTTGCTTGGGTGATATGGGCATTGTCACTGCCTGCAAGAGTGTCGGAGAGGCAATGGATTATGAAACTGATGGTTATCGATGGCTGGCACCAGAGGTTTGCCCCTAATCACACTCTTTTCAAGTTAGCAAAGTAATTGCTGAAATTACGAAGAAAAATAACGTGTCAGGTCATTAGGCTGCATAGTCTTGTTTAATTCTGTATTGCATCTCGCATACATATTCCCTGTATCTCTCCTCAAGTTTTCTTTCAATAGAAGATTAAAATTTAAGACCTAACTTCTTTCAATAGATGGCATTTGGGAATGCATTTTAGGCTTTTAAGGTGCTGCTCCAAATCGTGCTTTAACATGTAGTGATTTGTTTCTAAATAATTCTCTTATAAGATTTGCTTATAAGATTTGATTCTAATCAGCATAGCAAAGAAATATTTTTTTTTTATTAATGCTTATATAGCCATCATACTTCAGTATCATTCATTTAGGAACTCTACAAGATTTATATTGACCTGTCTAATAACAACATTTCTTAAAACATCGAAGTATCATCTTACAATGTTTGAGGTTGGATCAAATTGTTATATCAATTTTTCTATTTCTCACACTCTCTCTGGTTTTGTTTATGACTTTATTCTCATTTACACTTGTTCAAACGAATGTTCTAATCTAAATTCTAAAGTATTTGAACTCATTTATCTTGCTATATGTTCTACTTCAAAGCAACTTAGAGTAACATTTTGTTAGCTTTATTGCCTGGAGGATGTTGTTTAGACTTTAGATCCATTGCATGTAAAAAAATGCAATGCAGAACTAGACATTGAAAATAAGATTTCATGTCACTTGTCTTGGCATCATTTTTGAGCATGCCTAACATGTCTTGATAATTGTTTTGTGCTTTCACTTTTTATAATGTATCCCTTCGTTTAAACACTACTGTATATCATTAGACAAATCAGCATTGCGCTGTATGATGCCAATTATACCTGAATTGATTTCAAATGGAGCCCACACACCTTAATCCTTAAGCATGACCTGTCCCCGTATTGTACTTATTTTTGTCCAATTGATAAAGTAGGCTGCTAGGAGCCTTTTCATACCTTGTGTTCAGGCAGAAAATGATGAATGAAAACAATCGAGTAAAACTGTTCCTTCAGTGAGAAAAGGGAAAATTTAAATGACAGAATTAAATAACAAAAATAAAATGCTTACAATTTACTAGGACCAATTTAATTATCCTTATAATTTTATTTTCCCTAACATTCTAAAGGAAAATAGAAACAACGCTTCAATAGGAACATAGAAAGTTTTTATCACAAAAGTGCATGCACATTGGCTTTGTCTGATTGATAGTGTAGGAATTTTACTATATATTTTGTATGAATGTAAGATAGTATATGAATTTTTGTGCCCTTTTGTTTGTTTGAAAACAGATAATTGCTGGTGATCCAGAGAGTGTGACAGAGACATGGATGAGTAATGTTTATAGTTTTGGCATGGTAATTTGGGAGATGGTAACTGGTGAGGCAGCATATTCTGCATTTTCACCAGTTCAAGCAGCAGTTGGCATTGCTGCTTGTGGCCTAAGACCTGAAATCCCCAAGGACTGCCCTCAAACTCTAAAGTCGCTCATGACAAAGTGTTGGAACAACACCCCTTCAAAACGCCCCCACTTCTCTGAAATTTTGGCCATATTGCTACGACCAAGCAACTACAATAGGTAAACTTCTTTTGTGTTGATAGTGATTTGATACCAAAGAAAGATCCCATTCTCAAGGGATCTTCATATCATAGTTCATCATAAAACATGAGTCCTCCATGCTTTTATAAGAGTAATGCAAGGTGTAAAGTTTTCCTTTTTCTTTTCTTTTTGACAATTTTGTACCATCATGAATCTACTATCTTTTCTCTTATTATGATGTCAACCTGAATGATGGAAATATCACAATACGTTTCACATTGTTTGGTTATGAGTGGCACCCACATTACCTTATGAAAACTAGGATTATTCTGTAAGGAATAATAAAAAACAATTTTAGGGGCCTACATTACATCATTTGTAAGCTACTAGGATATTTTGTTGGTATCATTGCTATCCTAAGGGCCCCATTTGATATTATGTTCCTTTAGTTGTGAAACTCTCAAACACCATGTCCCCAATTTTCTTGATATATCCAACCTGTTCATCTTTTATGAATCAGATCGATGTAACCTATTTTCACTCTATGCTTGGCACATTGAAGAGAGTAATGCACCAACCACACATATATCTCATCAGGAACTATTATATTCAAGTCATATCTAGATGGAGGAACTGTATTAAACTATTTACCAGTATATCGCATTTATTTGAATTTATTACATATAATAATGGAGACAGCCTTTTCCATGGAACGTAATGATCACATCAAGGACCTTTGATTTGATAAGGTCATTGTATAACTCAATCTTGATAGATGAGATAATCGGAGATATGGATAAACTGAACTTGCTTATTCAAAATGATGTCTTGAGCGGTTACATATCCAGGACCTTTGAAATAAATAGATGCGTCCCGAGTTCTATACAGATTACTTCTGAATATAATTTCTTTCAAACTCATTAAAATTTCATGTAATGATTCTTCAATACTTATTATGGTAGAATATTCATGTGGTATTTTTTCTGATTAATGTTCTGCCTAGAATTGATCTTGACACTTTTTAATGGAATTCATAAATAAATCATATAAATGTTTAAGGTATAAATAAATCATAAATATCATATTGTAATATTATGTACTGGAGGCAGCACATGGTGCATGTGAACGTGACACTCGAGTCAGGAATACAACACTTTATTCCCCTTTTTTTTCCTTTATTTTTTTTACTGCTAACTTTACGGTGGCCTGTAAGAAATTTTTTTTTTACACCAACTAATATTACAATATTAACTTTTTAGAATTGCGCATATTTAATATATCAATGGATGATTAGAGTGTAGTGATGCCACTCAAGTTTTCATTTGAATTAAATTTCATTTATATTCTTTGTAGCTTTATTTGAGTCATTGCTGAAACTTGAAAAAGTAAGAGGTTAAATTAGTTTAATTCTAGTTTATTTTTAGGTTCAATTTGATCCTCTAATTATTTTAGGATTCAATTTAATTTTCTAATTTTTAAAATTAATTCAATTTGATCATGTCCTCAACGATTTTAAAAAATTGTATTTTATGATTGCTTAAAATCACTTATTGATAATTTTGAATATCACAAAACACATATCTAGATAGTAGGATTTAAACAGCATGACATATAAATTAATTTAGACAACAAAACCAAATTAAATTGATTTTAAAAAATAGACGATCAAATTAAATCTAAAAAAATAAAAGATGAAATTGACCGTTAAAAATAAATTAAAGGACAAAAAATTAATTTAATCCAAAAGAAAATTCAACTGTTTTTTTTACTGATTTTTTCCAAATGTTTGAGTTTTGTAAAAATTTTCATAGCTCAACATTGTTATACTGTAACGTTTAAAACTGAGAAAAGAAAAAAACCTTCTTGGTTAAAATTGATTAATAATTATGCATTCTCTAAATCATATGCGCTTCTGACACATGTCATGTGGTTCAAAGCATCTCGCATTCTTCTGAGATCTTTAACAGAACAAACAAAAGCATTTGCTTGAAATGGTCCCATGGAATCAAAATTCACTTTGGATTAGATCTGAAGAGAACTCAAGTTATTTGTCAATCCCTAACTAATACTTACTAGTCATCACAATCTGACAAAATTACAACCTTATCAACTTTTGTCTAATTTTCAAGTGTAGAATTATTGAATTAAAATTTATTTTGGATTAAATCTGGACAGAACTTAAATTGTATGGCAATCACTTACTAATAGTCAAAATTAACAATTAACAACGTTATCAAGTCAAGTTTTATCTTTAAAAGTTTGGAACGACTTATGTTGAGACAATTTCAAATTAAGTCATGAGATGTCACACTACACGGGTTGTTGCCTTGTTGAAAAGGATTATGCCCATTTAATTAAATGTCTCAATGCTCAAACATTACATTACTTGTTGAGAGTTAGTTAAATTTGAAAAATAAAAAGGATAAAACAATAGAGGCTAGCATATTATATAAAGCAACCGGTGGAGCTACGAGTAAGAGCAACAAAAACTTAATTATCATGATTCATTTTTAAATCATTTTTCTTTTTTTTTTTTTTACCCATCAATCATAAAAACATTATGATTCAAATAGTGTACATTATGATTGCATGGTCTATGTTTAGAAAAGTATCCGCACTGGACATTTCTAAAACTTTTTTGACAAAAAAACATATTTTAGGAAGTTGTAAAAAATATATTTTATTAGAATGAGCTAATTCAACTATGTACTAAATCTTATAATTCAAATATGTACTAAATGTGATAATATTCCAAGCAACACCACCTTACTTAATCATGTAGTCTGCTGATTTACATTGAATAGCTTCGTGTACTGTAAGGCAGATAGAAGCTTCTGTTCAACGCTGCAAAACATTGAATATCTTGTAAAATGCATCCATATTATAATTATTGAAAGATGGTGACTTATGAAGAGATGAAACAGACAAATTCAGGTGAGTTCATTTAACATAATAGAGAGCAATCAACTTTGTCTCAAGCATGCTGCTGCATCCTAGGCTCCAAGCTCTGATTGCAAAAAGCTCGCATGAAGATAATTTGAATTATAAATTGTATATGTAAAAAAACATTTTGAGGTGTTCAAATTGTAGTTTAGTTTATATAAGTATATTTAAATTACATTGTTCATTCATTAACGTTTCATTTAAAAAATTATACTTCTCTTTATTGAGAAATTAAAATATGCAGCATTTTAATTTATTTTGATTTAAGTGAAGTGTGTCTTTTTATTTTACCGAGTAACCTTTTTTTCTTTTTTCTTTTAACATTTAATATCAACGACTACTAATTTTGAGTGACATATTATCATTTTTTCTTTTAAATTTCAGTAGATGAAAATACGTTTTGAACACTTAGCTTTGAAACTTTACTCAAAATATTTATTTCATCTTCTGAAATCTTAGAATTCATAATAATGATTCCTAGTAATTTCGAGTCATAAAAAGACAAAAATATTTGACTATAAGGGATTTGTTTACATTAAAATGGATAAAATTGTAATACATTAATCTATCAAGGAAATGAGTATAATATTGTTAAATAAGAGACAATGAGAATGTAGTTTAAGTATCTTTAAAAAAAGAGGAGCATAATTTACTTAATTATAAATAATATATTCAGCGAAATTACTGTTAAATTGTTTGAACCAAAATCAAATCTTAATTTGAGTAAAAAAACAATTTTTTTATTAAAAAAAGGTTTTTCATTGAACCAAACAATGATTTACAAAGTATAATAACAATGATTTGGTCAGATTAAATGTGTTTTGACAGTGGACGGAACCAATTTGATAACCAATTATCGGTCAGATTAAATGATTTGGTCAAATTTTGATTGTTTTTTTAGACAAAAGTATAGAATAGTTGAATTTTGAGAATATGGATAACATGAATTGAATCCCCATATCTTTATAATATATGAGTCTTCTTACCAACTGAATTAAATTTTGTTGATTATGTTTCTTCCTAAAATCTTCAAATTTTCATTTGTACTCAAAACATTTATAAATTAAATCAATTAATTATCTAGTACTCAAAACTTACAAAGACATTAAAAATCTCATTTTTTATCCATAAATTATTATTTCACATCTTGCAGAATTCCTCAAATATAAAATGTGTCAAAATTTATCAAGTCTCTACTAAATTTCTTACTCCTGAAATTTTAAAACATACTTCATATCCTAAATTTACCATAAACGCAAAAAACAAGATAATTCAAAATATATGGTTATTTGAATAAAAATAGTAATTTAAGATTTTTTTTTTGTAAAAAAAATCACTAGACACTAATTTTACTTATAAAACTTAATCAACTTTAATAAATTTAAAACCTAAGTTAAAGGGATGAAAATGTAATTAAATTAAATCAATAATAAGTACGATTTTATTTATTTTTTCACTCTTGTTATTTGCACGCTCAAATTTTGAATAGAATTTTCACAAGTGTGATCATCAGTCATAGCCGTGTGGTTTTCTATTCAGACCCTTGATGGGCTTAATTTGTATGACTGAAAAAAAAATCCAGACATTTACACCTCCAATTTTGCTTTCTACACCCCCTGAAATAATGTTACTGGACACAGCTTCCCTTCAAGTCCAAAGACTCATCAATGACCACTGCCGCTGTGAAAAGGGGAAAGGGGTTGTCGCCGCCACAATGAGGTATGCATTAGAGTTACATGTTGTGGAAGGGTATTATTGTCCTCTGGGGTTGTAGGATGAAAAAAAAGGCAAGAAGCAATTTCTATAAACCCAACAATCTCTTATAAGGATGACAATAGGTAGGATCTAGGTCCTATAGTACATATTCTCATACCCGCATTAAAAAATAATACACATACCCAATTCCATACCTGCTAATAATTTTAATCCTCGTCCCCATACTCATCGAATACTTATATACCATATTTATACTTGTGATCAACTCTTTATTTATATATAAGGATAATAATAATCAATCAATAAAAATTTAATTAAAATAATTACTACAATTATAATAAAAATTTATTCTTAAATAATTCAAATATTAAGAACATACATATATAATATTAAAAACAAAAAAACATAATATTCATTCATGAAAACTCAAGTTATAAATAAAACAAATTATAAAGATAATCATTTAATATAGTGATTATTAAAATTAATGTCCTAATCAATTAACAAAAGTTATAATTAAAGGCTTAGTATTTTTCAATCTTTAATAATAATACTATTAGATATTAAAGACTTAGAATATTAATCATAAAAAATATAATTATTTTTCACAAAAATTATATAATATATATATATATATATATTATTATTTGGTAACATATATTAATTATATATATGATATGTGAGACTGATACTATACTTGTATATGTATATGTATTTGTGCACATATTTGCATAAATTTACACATATATATATATATATATATATATATTCATCTCATATTCACACACATATATATATATATATATATATATATATTCATCTCATATTCAATCAATATTGTGAATAATTACACGTCTCATTTGAAATATTTTTATAGATATTTATAAAATTCAAATATATTTTATCATTCTTAATGTTGTCATTCCTTCATTGTGTCCAAATTACCGAGCCAGCATGAACACTGCCTTCGGACCCCACGATTTGACCATAGTTTTGTTTTAATTATAATGATAATTAAAACAATTAAGGACAAAAAATAGACATCTTAAATACTTCTGTTGTAGTCTTGTAGAAGGAGTAGTATTGTTTTTCAACTAAAGTTAAAGTTTCTCCTCATATTTAATGTAAACATTTATTATACTATAAATTATCGGAGACTCAAATCGAAGAACAATAAAGAAACACTAAAAAATCCTTAGTTTTATCCAAAAATAAATTACTCGCATTATTATTAATTAAGTCCATGAAATCATATAGTCAAAACAGAACAACTCTGGGGAAGATGAAGAAGCAATCATCAATCGATACTCTCTTCTCTTCGTCTTATTATAATTTTCACCTTATATTATTTTACATAAATTAAGAAAAAGGAATAGATAAATAAAATAAATAATAATTTTATAAAATTAATCTTATTATTAATTTATATTTTGTTTTTATAGTTTTAATCACTAATATTATAAAAATACAAGTAAAAAATTAATTAATGTTATAATAAAAAATAAGATGATAATTATTTTAGGATAATTTATTTAAGGACGATTATTACAAATAGGAGGGAGTCCAATGTAAGAACACGTAATGACATAACTATTAAACTATTTTTATTTTTCCATTACTTCTAGTTCTAGTTTGTTCTAGATTTTTCTTCTTCCGCAACTAAATCCGGTGCCGTTGGAGCACGGTAAGCGCGGTATAACCCAACGCGAGCGTCGTCGATCGATATCAAAGGGCTCCCGAAAACGACAACGTGTCACGCACGCACTCCTTCTCAGTCTGTCTCTCTCTGACTTTTATCTTTCGCTTCACGCTTCTCACCGTCTTCTCTTCTCTCTCTCAGAAGACCCCTCTATGGGAGAGGAAAAATGGTAGTATCACCTGTCCTGTCCTCACTCGAAAACAAAACCCTAGAATACTAGCATGAGCATTGCAAATCCATAAATACCCCTCCCTCTAAACCTAATAAAACCCCCAAAATCCCATAGCAAAACGAAACCAAAACACTTTCTCTCCGATTCTCAGCATCCAATCAGAGGTTCCATTTCTCATCCTTCCTTCGCACCGAAGTTCCAATCGGTACGTTGCTTCTCTCTTCGTTCATCGTCATTCCTTCTGTCTGAACAATAACTATAATCACGCTCTTGCTGCGTTAGCTAGAGTTAGGGTTTTGCCTCGTCGTTGTTCCGTTACTCGTTTCGCGATTTTTGTATCTCGCTTCTTTTGACTTCGATCTTCTTCGCGATCGAGACGTTAATTGTTGGTTCTTCATCTTGATTGCTTTTGTTCTTGTGCTCACGATCGCGTTTCGTCGCAGCTCACTATTGCACTATATGCTTCCAACTAAGAGACCTTGCGAAGGACTGGTTGCAGTAGTAGAAGAGACCGACAACAAGAACAACGACTACAACAACAACAAGAACAACAAGAACAGCAGCAACAACAACAACAGCAAAAACAGCAGTTCTCCCAAGAAGAATCGGATCGCCGCCGCCGCTTCCAGAACCGCCGATTCGACGGTGAAGAGCTACGAAAGCACCGACCGGAGCTTCAACAACAACGGGAACGCGAGTAAGGGAGCGTCGGATATGGCTTTGGGCGAATCGAACCCGCCGGACATCGATGAGGATCTCCACAGTCGGCAACTCGCCGTGTATGGGCGAGAGACCATGCGGAGGCTCTTTGGTTCCAACGTTCTCGTCTCCGGGATGCAGGGTCTTGGCGTTGAGATTGGTAAAATCTTGGAAGACTTGGCTTTTGTTGAATGTTTTTTGCTGTTTTGGTGTTTCTTGAATTGAGATTGTATTCCAGTTGATCCGATTTGTGATGCCTTGGTTGTTGGTAAAATTCTGTTAAATGATAGTTTTATTGGAGTCGGAGCTTTCTGCTTGATACATTCTTGCAAAAGAATGCCGATCAGTTGATAGGTAATGGGATTCGTGTTGGTTGATTTGGTGATTTGGTTATTAGCTCTACGCCTCTCCCTGCCACCGTTTGTAAACTTGTAGTTTGTTGTTCATGATGATACATTTCAGTGGAAATGTTTACCAGCAAGGTTACAAGTTATAACATGCAGCGGTTTTGTTGCATTCCTTGATATTACTCCAAAAATTTTGCTGTGGCAGACTTTATTTGTAACCTTAATTAATAGTTGTCAGTTGTAATTATTGTTAACTTAGGTTGTAGTTTTATCATCTGTAATTTAGACTAATTAATCAAGAGATTATTTAACTTACTTTTGGGTGACTTATTTGTTTTTTTTTTTTTTTTTTTAATGGTTGTGATATTTAGGTTTCAAGTTTTAAAGATGATAGTGCTAACTCTATAATATTAAATCCTGTCTGCAGCTAAGAATCTCATTCTTGCTGGTGTCAAGTCCGTGACCTTGCATGATGAGGGGACTGTGGAGCTGTGGGATCTATCCAGTAACTTTGTGTTTTCAGAGAATGATGTGGGTAAAAACAGGGCAGCAGCTTCTGTTAGTAAGCTGCAGGAGCTCAACAATGCAGTGATTGTACAAAGCTTGACTACTCAGCTGACTAATGAGCACCTTTCCAATTTCCAAGTACCTAATTCCTTTGTCTAATCTTCCCTTCCTTTTAAAATGAATTTCATGTTATTTTCTGTTACAATGTATTTATATTTAGGGCTGCTATGTCATTCTTTGTCGATAACTAGTAAGTACTAGTCACTTCACTTTCTGTCATAACAGAAATTATTTGTTAATTAATTAATTCTTATATCCATAGGTTTTGAAATGCTATGTAGCTGCTGCAAATGGGGTCACTAGTAATAGTAATTATTGCTGTATAGTATTTTTCTTATATAAATTTTTACTCGTAATTAATCAGTGATAGACTCATCATTCTGCATGTTTTATTTCTTGCCCCTTTGCATAAATGTGTCCTTGTTTGATCTGTAATATAATTCTGAAGTAATATATTGCTAAGATTTTTCATTTTTGTTTGTGATGGTGTAATGAAATTTGGATTCTTGTTTTCTTATTTCCAACCATAAATGCATTTGTATCCAAGTTTATTTCGATAATATACTTACAGTTTTTCGTTTACTATTTTGTAGGCTGTTGTTTTTACTGATATCAGTCTTGAGAAAGCCTGTGAGTTCAATGATTACTGCCACAGTCATCAGCCTCCTATTGCCTTTATTAAAACTGAAGTTAGAGGCCTTTTTGGTTCTGTGTTCTGTGATTTTGGGCCTGAGTTTACTGTTTTTGATGTGGATGGTGAAGAACCCCATACTGGCATTATTGCATCCATAAGCAATGACAACCCTGCTCTAGTATCCTGTGTTGATGATGACAGGCTTGAGTTTCAGGATGGAGATCTTGTTATATTCTCTGAAATTCATGGTATGAAAGAATTGAATGACGGAAAGCCAAGAAAGATTAGAAATGCTAGAGCATACTCTTTTACTCTTGAAGAAGACACCACAAATTATGGTACATATGAGAAAGGTGGTATTGTGACGCAGGTCAAACAACCAAAGGTACTGAACTTTAAGCCACTCAGGGAAGCACTCACTGATCCTGGTGATTTTCTTCTGAGTGATTTTTCGAAGTTTGATCGCCCACCTCTCCTTCACTTAGCATTCCAGGCTTTGGATAAATTCATTTCTGAGTTAGGTCGCTTCCCTGTTGCTGGTTCGGAGGATGATGCACAGAAGCTTATATCTGTTGCTAGTCATATTAATGACTGCTTAGGGGATGAGAAATTAGAAGACATAAATCCAAAACTTTTGCGATACTTTGCCTTTGGTTCTAGGGCGGTATTGAATCCTATGGCTGCCATGTTTGGTGGAATTGTTGGACAAGAGGTTGTCAAAGCATGCTCTGGGAAGTTTCATCCACTTTTTCAGGTAAGCATATTTTTTAGTGGCTCATCATTTTTTAATTTTGAAATGTGGTGTTGTGTAAGTGAAACCAAAGCTTAGATGTAATATCTTTTGATGAAATTGCTTTCCCTTTTACGTAGTTAGCTGATTTTTTGTGTGTTCAGTTTGTTTCAGTTGATATTTGATTGTTTGGTTCGCTGTATTATTTTACTTATCCAATCTAGTTTTCGAAAATGACAACTCCTTACTTGTTGGTTTAGCATGACCTGTGTTGAACATGATTCTTACAAATTATCTGGAGTCTGGACTATGATTTGGTATTGGTTCTGTATTTGTAGTGTACTTATATGCCATTTGGTTCAATTTGTGAATCTCTTGCAAATGCAAGGTAAAGGCTGCCTACAATAGACCCATATCAACTCCTGCCACAGTGGGAGCTTTGTAGCTCCACCTTTCCTTCTCCGACCTGATTATTGAATTTTATCTTCCCTCTGTACATTTCTTAAACAACAGAAAGCGACCAATACCTAGAGGAATGTGTTGCCTATAAAACACACGATAACATTAATAGCATAGGTGAGCTTTCCCTGGAGAACGTGTGCTTTTGTTTTGTAAATGGTCATGCATTGATTCCTAGATTTAACCAGTGATGTCACGTGTGGAGGCACCCACCCCAAAGTATAGTGCCACCATGTCAAAGATAGCTGACACATTACAAATAATTTCTGATTCACACATATTCAAAATTTAGGGAAGTACTCTGTTTAAAAATCATAGCTTCAAATCATAATCTTCAACAATCAAACAGCAAAATCAAACAACAATCCTTTCACTGATGGTCACCCTCTAGCCATAGCCCATTTGTTTTTTAGGAAGATTTCTGTGATCATATACCCTCCTTTTGTGCATTAGAAGGTTTTACTTTTGGGTTAGTATCTCTCCACTGGCTTTATCACTGAAAGAGTGCAGTTTTTTTTTAAATTACCATTTGGGGGTATAATTTAAATCTTTTACCCAAAAGGGGTAAGTCGTGACACAGGTTATGACTTATATATTTTCTAATTTTTTAAATTGAAGTCGCAAAAGAATTTACACTTTAGTGTGTGTATATATGTTTATTTTTTTACTTTTTTTAAAATTTTTTACTTTCATTTTTCATTTTCTTAACTTTTTTATTTTTTTTTCTTTTAAAATGATAAACTATTTTGTTTTAAATATATTATTTTAATTTTAAATATATTATTTTGTTTCTTATACGTTTTTTTAATTTTTAAAACTTTTTATACGTTTTTATTTTCTTTTTTTTAACTTGTTTTCTTAATTTTTTTAGTTTCATTTAATATTTGAATATATTTTTGATA
>PYAF01000004.1:1250235-1266453 GCA_007407185.1 Glycine tomentella
AAAAATATCAGAAGTATATTCAAATATTAAGTGAAACTAAAAAAATTAAGAAAACAAGTTAAAAATGAGAAAATAAAAATGTATAAAAAAAGTTTTAAAAAATGAAAAAACGTATAAAAAATATATTAAATAAAATAATATATTTAAAACAGAATAATTTATCATTTTAAAAAGTAAAAAAAACATATAAAAAAGTTACAAAAATGAAATAAAAAAAGTTAAAAAACGTATAAAAAAGTAAAAAAGAATGAAAATAAAGTAAAAAAGAAATTAGAAAAAAGTAAAAAAAAAAAGGGAGAGAAATTTTTTATGACTTTGAAATTGCATGTTTTAAAAAAATATATGTTGAAGTTGTAAATTTTTTACGACTTCAATTTTAAAAATTAAAAAAATATATAAGTCGTAACCCTTGTTACGACTTCTGAATCAGTAGTCAGGGGTTAAGACTTACCCCTGTTTGGTAAAAAAATTAAATTGTTCCCTCATAATTAAAAAAAAAATTGCACTCTTTCGGTGATAAAGCCTCTCTCCACCCACCTTGACAATTCTAGAAACATGATAATGTGAGCGCAGATCCAATCAAATGCAAGACTAGAGGCTAAGTTAGATACACAATGGCCAGCATTAGAGAATAAAAATAAAGAAATGACACTGGCTGGTTTAAAAACCCATGACATTTTATCTTTTTTTTTGAAGTAGTGCCTGGTGTGACATCTTACTCAACAGTCGCAATATAATGGTCATATCATATATTGTTTGCTTAGTGTATAGGAATGAAGTAGACTATTGGTAAATATTTGTTTATTTTCTCTGATGTTAAGTCAAGTTTTGTCAGGTCCCTCTTTAATGAGAATTGTTTTCGAACGTAAAAGGGTGTTTGGTTGTGGTTGGTTTTTATGATTATTTATAGAAAACAGCTATGAAAAACTAATTTGACAGAAAAGAAAAACAACTTGTAGATGTTCTGGATTTTTTATTTTAAAAACTGAAGAAAGGAGGTATTACTTTTTATTTTTGAAAGGAAGAGGTATTACTTTCAAAAAGAGTTTTAGTTACCTACCCATCAAATGTTTTTATATAAAAAAAAAAACAGAACAATTTTTAAGAATAGAAAAAAAACAGGCCCTAATGCTTCTCATCTTTGATATTTATTATGGTTTTAACTTGTTTTCCTCTGCAGTTCTTCTACTTTGACTCTGTGGAATCACTGCCTTCAGAACCAGTGGACCCAAATGATTTCAGACCAGTAAATGGTCGTTATGATGCACAGATTTCGGTATTTGGACAGAAATTACAGAAGAAATTAGAGGATTCTAAAGTGTTTGTTGTTGGATCTGGTGCTTTGGGATGCGAATTTTTAAAAAATCTTGCTCTCATGGGAGTTTCTTGTGGAAGTCAGGGGAAGCTTACTATTACTGATGATGATGTGATAGAGAAGAGTAACCTAAGCAGACAGTTCCTTTTCCGTGATTGGAATATTGGACAGGCCAAGTCCACAGTTGCTAGTTCAGCTGCTGCAGCTATTAATCCTAGTTTTAATATTGAAGCTCTACAAAATCGAGTTGGTACTGAAACTGAGAATGTGTTTAATGATACCTTCTGGGAAAACTTAAGTGTCGTTGTAAATGCACTGGACAATGTTAATGCAAGACTATATGTTGATCAGAGATGCTTGTATTTCCAAAAGCCTCTTCTTGAGTCTGGAACTCTGGGAGCCAAATGCAATACGCAGATGGTAATTCCTCACCTGACGGAAAACTATGGTGCTTCAAGAGATCCACCCGAGAAACAGGCACCAATGTGTACTGTACACTCATTTCCACACAACATTGACCATTGCTTGACATGGGCACGATCTGAGTTTGAGGGTTTGCTTGAGAAAACTCCAGCTGAAGTAAATGCATATTTGTCTAACCCAAGTGAATATACTAACGCAATGAAAAATGCTGGTGATGCTCAAGCAAGGGATAACTTGGAGCGTGTTCTTGAGTGCCTAGACCAGGAGAAGTGTGAAACTTTTGAAGATTGTATCACTTGGGCTCGACAAAAGTATGTGGTGGCCTTTAATAGTATATGCTAGTCTCTGTTCACTCTTATATTAATGTTGTGTGAGCATATTAGCTTTTGTGTCCTTCATTCATAAACATTTATTTTTCCACAGGTTTGAGGATTATTTTGTTAACCGGGTGAAGCAGTTGATCTATACTTTTCCTGAAGATGCTGCAACTAGTACTGGAGCTCCTTTCTGGTCTGCACCAAAAAGATTCCCTCGTCCACTACAATTCTCAGCCTCTGATTTGGGTCATCTAAATTTTGTGTTGTCAGCTTCTATTTTACGGGCAGAAACATTTGGTATCCCAATCCCTGACTGGGGTAAGAACCCTAGGAAGATGGCTGAAGCTGTTGATAGGGTGATAGTACCTGACTTTCAGCCTAAGAAAGATGTGAAAATAGTGACAGATGAGAAGGCCACCAGTCTATCTACAGCTTCTATAGATGATGCAGCGGTTATTAATGATCTAGTAATCAAGTTAGAGAGGTGCCGGGCAAATCTTCCACCAGTGTTCATGATGAAACCAATTCAATTTGAGAAGGTCTGTGTTTTGTTTGTTTCATTTCTAACCGAATTTTTACTGTGATGCTTCTTCTAGTTTCGCTCTCTTAATAAAACATGTGATCTTGTCAATTATGTATGTTGGTTATCTTGGATTGCTTGAGGTTAAGTTTTTGTGTATGCTTAGTTGTTGGTTAGTTTTCATTAATTTTGAAATTGCCATTTTGCTATTGAACTGCAGGATGATGACACAAACTACCATATGGATGTGATTGCTGGGCTTGCCAACATGAGGGCCCGCAATTACAGCATTCCTGAGGTTGACAAACTTAAAGCCAAGTTTATTGCTGGACGGATTATTCCTGCAATTGCAACCTCGACTGCCATGGCAACTGGTCTTGTCTGCCTGGAGCTGTACAAAGTTTTGGATGGAGGGCACAAAGTTGAAGACTACAGAAACACATTTGCTAACTTGGCACTGCCTCTTTTTTCAATGGCTGAACCAGTTCCACCGAAAATTATCAAGCATCAAGATATGAGTTGGACGGTTTGGGATAGATGGATTCTTGGAGACAATCCTACCCTCAGGGAACTTCTCGAGTGGCTGAAGGCAAAGGGCTTGAATGCTTACAGTATTTCTTGTGGGAGTTGCCTGCTCTATAATAGCATGTTCCCTCGGCACAAGGATCGAATGGACAAAAAGGTTGCAGATCTGGCAAGGGAAGTAGCCAAGTTGGAAATTCCTTCGTACCGTCGCCATTTGGACGTTGTTGTTGCATGTGAGGATGATGAGGATGATGACATCGACATCCCTCAGATATCCGTTTATTTCCGTTAGTAGGTTGCTATCATCTTGATAGAGGTGTGTTTGAGACTGGTGAAAAACGACAGCATGTTTAACTCTCATGCTTCATATTCATAATTGATACACAAAAGGAGACATTATGTCAAATTTCATATATGAATTGAAAAAGCAACTTTGGTTCATGGTGTTATTATTTTTTCCCTTCCTCTTGGGGTCTTTTTCCCAGCCTTATCTATTTATTGGCCTTATCTGAAGTAAAGGTGCATAGAATCTAAAATTGCAATAGTTTAATAGTCAAATTATAAAAAAAGTACTGAGTAAATTGGGTTTATAAAATTTTAATAATATTTAATAAAATATATTTAGTATAATATATAATTTTTTTATTATAAGTCAATATTGATTATAAACTTATCTAACTACAAAAAAAGTAAATATTAATTTTGGTCACCAAATCTTTGATTACATACTATAATGTATTTATGATATTATTAATGCTGAAAGGAATTAAGTTTTATGTTTTTTTTAGAAAAAAGAATAGAGTAATTTTATCAATAATTACTTCTAAAATGGGATTGTGATTCTCAACAAGGATTGGAATATAATAATTAACTTACACAAATTGCCAATATTCGAATTGAACAATGCGATTAATTGCTGGGAAAAAATACATGAATACCTACTTATCTAGTGTTAACTGACATTCTGAGAGAGAAAAATAGAAATATAAATATAGAAATGATGATAATATGATGTGATAAGAGAAAATTAAATAAAATTGATGTGATATTTGATATTTAAATTAAATATCATTAATATTTTTTTATGTATTTTGATATGCATTTAAGGTTTTAAAATATTTTCACCAAAAACCTTGTTGAGGTTACTTTTTATTATGTAAAATTGATGTTTGGTTAAAATTAATTCAAAGGATTATGATTTATGTTTAAATAGTTATTTTAAAAATAAGTTATTGATATCTGACTGTAAAAAAATATCTCAATTTATAAAGAAAAAAAATATATTAAAATTTTGTACAACATATTCCAAACATTTATACATTTATGAGAATAAAAAAATATTTTAGTTTTTTTTTCATTATTCTGCTTCTCTGTGAAAGGTTGTTCTGCATCGTGAAGTTTTTGCTATCTCTGTGCAAATCAAACGGTATTCTTCTCCTTCTCCATCCCATGCATCATTCTTTCTCTATTATTAATTAATTACTGTTAACATGCATGTGCTATTTTAATCTCCATCGTTAATTTCTTTTATAATATATAAATATATATATGCTCCTTTTTTCTTTTTGCTTCTTTTTCCGTTTCTTTCCTTTTATGTTTGTTTCTATATCATCAACTAATAAAAATGTGGTACATTAATTTCAGTTCTTTTGTTTCCATAATAATAGCTTGATCAGTCTCTCTGCGTTTCTACTTGTTGGTTCTGTTATGATTTTCAATATCCTCTCTTACTTGTTGCGTAAATGTAAATCACAGTTACTGTTTTAGAGTTTAGCATGAAAATCCAATTAAAGATGTCCTGCATGTTAATGAAATACGTCTGCAACATTTAAAGGAAAGTGTACCTAATTTGTTACATGACATTTTAGGAAAATATAATGCATGGTAACTGGTGTGAGAGCTTTTTCTATAGATTGTTTTAGGTTAATTAATAGCTTGTAGTGTAGGTGTTGTAAGAAGACCTTCCTGGAATGTGTTTTGTGATTTTTCACACAATGCATGATTTTCTCCAAAGAATGAGAGTACTGCATTTTGGTCATTGAGTTTGCAAGTGTTTGGTATCTTTAGTTCTTAATTTTATAAAACTTTCACTTTACTTTCCAATTTTGAAAAATGTTAACAAAATGTATACCATTCACTTTAGCCCCTTCTCACTACATTTTATAACTGGCATTAATTAATGACTGAAGTAGAGGTTTACTCTAGTGAGTTTTAATTTTATTGTATCATCATCCAGTTGAAGAAGCTTCAAGATAGGAAACGACAGAGTCCTTATATATGCAGGCAATGATTGCCCCAATACTCTAATGAGACCATCTCATAGCACCACTATATCATTTACAACTTCCTAGTAATCTGAAAAAAAGTAAAAATAATCACTGGCTGTCTATAGATGATATATTTGTTTCCTTTGCTTTTTTATTATTATTAGAATTTACCCTTTTGAGATTTCCTGTGTCATTCACTCATTCTGTACTTCCTATATACAGTGATGTCTGAATGATTCCAAGTCCCTTGACAAGGTTAAAGCTATGTTTGATTCTACATCCCTTGACAAGGTTCAAGTTATGACTGATTCTAAAGTTCATGACGAGTTTGGATCTTCTCCATTTCTTTCATTACTAAACCTTTGAGATAATAAATGTTACCTTTCATAAAGTGTATACCATCTTCATTTTATTCACTATCTTAAAAGCTTATGAAATGGGGGTAAAAAGAAATGGAGAGGAACCATTTCCGCCTTTGACAAGGGTTCGAGCAATGTCTGATGGTTCTGAGTCCCCTGGCAAGCTCCTAATCATGAGTCTTGTGATCGACATTGTCTTGGAGGCGATTGACTACCTCCTCAGTGACTGTGACTGACAGAAACATGGTCAAAATCTTCTTTCAGGTTAATCGCCTACTCTTTGGCGTGTCCATCATTGCCTTCCTGCTGACATGCCCTGCAAGAATCCTTAGCTACTTCGAGCCTCCTCAGTACTCTGTCTTATATGTGGATATGTCATTATGGTGCAAATATCACTTTTTTCTTCTTCTGAAAGGATGGTATTTGCTTTCAAGGTTTGATATGTGAATGTAAGAGATTTTACACTAAGAACCAGTTAGAAACAAGTTTTGGTGTTGACTTGTAGGGTGGTTATTATCAAGTCAACAATCTTAAGGTACATGCGGTCCATGATTGGATAATATTACATATATCTTTCTCTCCCTCTTTTTTCTATTTGGTTAATTAATTTGCAAGGTTTGAATATTTTCATTATAATTTGATTTATGTTCAAGTTTTATAAATGTGAGGAAAGAAAAAGAATGAAAAGGGATTAAAGAGGGTTGAAAGAGAATGAAAAATAAGATTGTTTCATTGTGATAAAAAAAAAAAGTGTAAAAAGGGTAAAAAAAAAACTTGAATTAAAGTAGTTAATTAAGAATAAAAAAGAATAAATGTGTAACTAAATTTAACAAAAAAAAATCATAATTCATACCTTTTTTACCATCGACATTAGTTTCAATTTATAATGAATTATCAAATTTAATACACAAGAATTACCTTAATATAACTCATCAAATTCATCACAACATCATATTAGTATTTTATTTTCAAAAACATAATCATAACTGATTATGCCGAGTATAATTGGTTATGCTTACATCCATAATCAATTATTTATCATAATGTAGCATAATTGATTATACATACAAGCATAACTGATCATTCATAGTATAATCAGTTATGTTTTTTAAAAAAACAAAACGGAACAAAGCTAAAATGAAGTAAAAAATACAAACAAACATCATGGGGCAATTTCAACCACACACAAAAAAAACTTCCTTCTTCCACACTTTTACCTTGTTTCATCTTAATTTGAGATGAAAGTTTGTCAATGCAGGGTCCACTAACAATTCACCTCTTTCAACCCACTTTCAAGTGTAACAAAGGCATGCACCTTTTCACTTTCAATATCTCAATCAACTTTTACCACTCCTAGTTTAGATGGTAAAAAACACAACGTCATTGTCGATGATATAAAATTGTTTTTTGTTTTAATTAATTTTAAAGTAATATAATTTATATTTGAATAATTATTTTAAAATTAAGTTAGTAATACAATTCAATATTAAAAAAATACTTTGTTTTTGCAAATATAAGTATTAATGCAATATAAGTTTTTTTTTTTTTTTATCTCAATCAACTTTCACCTCTTCTAGTTTTGGGGTAACAAAAATAACGTATTTTTGTTACCATTGATTTTAAAATAATGTTATTTATGTTTAAATAGTAATTTTAAAATTAAATTAGTAATACAACTCAATATAAAACTTTGCTCGTATAAGTATTAGTGCCGTACAAGTTTGCCATAAAATTGATTGGTGCTGCTGTGGACTGCAAGTAGTAAGGGTGTTTTTTGCTGGGTGTCGGGTAGGTAATATGGTGCTTATGGAAAACATTGTGTGTTCTGTTACGTGCCAAAAGGCTGATTTGGAGAAGACAGCATGATGTCAATGTTGTGGTCATAGTATGGTTTTTTGACAAATAAAATGTGCTACTTTAAAAAACAATTTTGTATTAAGTTAGCCAAGGATATAACGGATACTAGAATTAGCCTATTTACAGTAAGCTTTTGAAGTGGATGACTGATACAGGAACAAGGAGCTGGAATGGAACTAATGTATTATAAATTTATTTATAAGGAATTGGTATCTTCTGTTGTTGCCCACCTAGAAAAAAATAACAAGAAATTACTCAATTGGTGCTTAAATTATTTAGAAATTTTCAAGTAAGTCCTTAAGCTATACTTTTTAATTGGTAGGTCTCTAGCAGGTTTTTTTTATAACCAGGGCACATCTTTATTAGTGATTAAAAAAATGACGCAATGGAATCCTATAAACTCCACTTGCAGCCAGCCTGTGATACTAACACCAAATAAGGGTGTAGTCAATAGTGCAAGACAGATTTTCTCACGGTTCTGAGTACTAATGTGATAGTGAGTGTGAAATGTTTATTTAAATGTCAAAACATAAGGGTGCCTGAGCGGTCAGAGTAACAAGTCACTGAGTCAAGGTTAGCAATGTGATGGAAAGAAATGCTGCACTCCAATCAAGAATAACCAATATTGGTTCACATGAATGAAAAAGAAACAAAAAGAGGGGCATCTAGATTGTTCAAATGTTAGATAAATCACAACATTGTATGTGGTTTGGACTTAGCTCTTAGAGTGTTAACCATCTTGGATCCTTCCCTCTCTTTCACTTTTCTTATTTTCTTACCATGTGAAACTTTTCAGTATCCACCCACTTGGTGTTTGTGGATCAAAACCTTTAGCTTTTGGAAGCCATTGATAATGTACTTTCAAGCATGCCTCGTTCCTTGATCTAGTTATAATTGCGTATGACCCAAGTGGTCGGTCACATGAAGAATTCTCTTGCCCTTTTACGAGTCCTATATAGTGTTATTATTCAATAAGTATAACTAATTATGCTTGATCTGCATAAGATTATTACCTACCATACTTTTTTTTGAGTATTTAATATTGTTGTATATTTAATTCTTGATATAAAAATTATAAAGAGGGGCATCAATGCTGTCCTAATTGGTGTTGGTTGCGCTGCCAGTGTCTGCTGGTAGAGAGGATGGTGCAAGCAAGTGTTGACCTCTGCAATTAAATGAGCAAATGGGCTTTGTAGCTTCAAAACATCACCCTCCCAAAGTCATTCTCGAGTATTGATGAACTATCTTTATGACCAATTTCACTTCACTCTGCCGCAATTCGTAATTTTTTATTTGCATTTATATTATTCTTTTAATTACATTATGACCAAATTTAATGGGTAATCTAGTCTTTGTTATTGCATAGAGATTTGCATATCAGACACCAAACTAGTTAAAAACTGTCAATGATGGTATACCACATAGTCGATACTTAATTGTATGAATTGTTCATAGAAAATCCATGATAGTATATCACACAGTCGATACTTGATCATACGAATTGTTCATAGTCGATGATGGTATTTGGACATGGAAAAATTACTCTTATCTAAGTTTTATCCTAATATAAACCGCTTCTCATATGGTGATAGAGAGATGTGCAATAAATGGAAGCTCCTTCACTATGCCAAACTAATACGTGTACTTAATAAGGTGACAGACATAACTGCTTTTATTTTTTTAGCACCAAATTAATATAAAATATTTATCAATTTTATTAATAATTAATTTCTATTAAAAAAATTTACTTATCATTCTTAATGATATTTTTTTATCCATAAGTACTTAAACAAAATCTAATACCACTCATCCTAATACTTTTTTATACACATTTGTCTTTCAAAACTCACAGAATGAGAATTGCCACCATAATTACCTCATTTAATAAGGCCATCTCAATCTCCCCTAATCCATTCCTTTTCCCTCGTAAACCTCCTCTAAAAGCAAAATAAACCAACCCCTCAACTACCTTAACCACCACCACAATCTCTCCCTCCTCTTCCTCCGTTTGCACACTATTTCCTCTTTCACTCCCTCCTTACCTCCTTCACCTCTCTCAAAATGCAACATCTCCCACTTCTCCATCTCCTTCCTCAATCACCAAAATCCAAACTTTGAACAACTAAATCTTACCCTTTATCCCAAATTAACTAACAAAACAAAATCCTACACCCCCCACTTCTAGTTCTTGCTTCCTCCAAAAACCTCACCTTTCCCCTTCAAACTTAAAAAAAGAAACCCAAAATAAAATAAAAAGAAAAACCTTTTGTTCTATTTTAGTTCCCATTTTCAATGTTGCAACCTTTGAATAAACCTCGTTCTTCCCCATTTTCATGTCCTTCCTTCAAAGACGTTCAAACCCTCTTCTTAGATGAACCCTCCACCACCACCACCACACCCAAACCCTCTATCTTCCACCGAGTCACACTCGCCAACTCGCTCCTCTGCGCCTGGTCAACTCACCCCAAAATCTCCTCACGCGCCGCCCAACCGCACCCTCCGCCGTCCATTCCTTGCTCGGAGCAGCGCGTGGTGCTCTACTTCACGAGCCTGCGCGTGGTCCGCACCACGTTCGAGGACTGCAAAACGGTGCGTTCCATCCTGCGCGGGTTCCGCGTGGCGCTGGACGAGCGCGACGTGTCCATGGACCCGGGTTTTCTCTCGGAGCTCCGTCGGGTCACGGGTCGCAAATCCGGGTTGACCCTGCCACGTGTCTTCATTAACGGAAGGTACCTTGGTGGGGCCGAGGAGTTGAGGTGGCTGCAAGACAGTGGCGAGCTCAAGAAGCTTCTCGAGGGCTTGCCCGCAGTGGATTCGCACCTCCGCGGGTGCCACGCGTGCGACGATCATAGGTTTGTGCTATGCGGGGAGTGTTCCGGTGGGCGCAAGTTGTACGCGGAGAAAGGTGGGTTCAAGACGTGTGCGGCTTGCAACGAGAGTGGCCTGATCAGGTGCATCTCTTGTACTTGTTGACCATGTGCACCTGCACCTTCTTTTCTATTTCTCTGTCTCTCTCATGATGATCTTTTCCTTGTCGAAGTGTGAGTGAATGGGGACCCTAAATAATTTTAAAATAAAAGAAAAGGGCAAAAGAGAATTAAAGTGTCAGCCATGTCAATAAAAAAACAATAATAACAATTTTTTTAAAAAACATTTATATGTAGATTTTTTGGGTTATTCAGTTTTATAGTTTTATGAGCTTGTAAGAAATGTGTAGGTCCAAGAGGTGTAGATTCTGCCTCTGAATTGGGATTTTTTTTATAGCGTTAAAGGCCATGTTTGTTGGTTAACTTGTCAATTCTAAGTTAATTACATTCTGCCTTTTCCCTTATCTATATATAATATATTATTTGGGTTATGTACACTTTTACAAGATGACAAGAAATTATGCTATGTTTTTTCCTCAAAAGAAAATTTGTGGCCTTGGCTTTAGGATGTTTTTGGACTGTCATCTTTATTGGTCAAAAGTAAACAATTGATAATCAAATGAGAAATGATTTCGAAGTTCTAACCTAAGTTTGGGTTTAGATAAAGTGTGTATTTGAACAATGAGTGTAATGAGGTGGACTTAGAAACTAAGAATAGGTAGCACTATTGTCTGAACTCCAAATGGGTCATGAGTCACGACTACCTAGTTGTACTTCAGCATTATATATAGATTAATTAGTGCAACAAAAACAGTAAAGACTAAAGAGGCACCAAAAAATAAAATATGTAGACTAATTGGTTTATTATAAGTTATACTAGATTTTTCATTTGACATAATATGTATCTTTTTATGTATAATGATGACAAAGATTCTATACCAATAATCCAAACTCTTAACTATTGTGTCAGACCTTAGTGGGTTATGATGTGTGTACTTAGTATGTTATTTCAGTTAACTTATGAACTATTTAATTAGTTTGTAAATGTATTTAACTAAAATACAGGTAGTCTGTAAACAAATAATACAACCAAAGTATACAATGATCGCAGCACTGAGGTTTGAAAACTCATACATTATATCCTAACCCCACCATTAGACCGACCCTAGTGGATTGATTTCCATAAACAAATTTATTTTACTGTTTATAATATTTTTTAGCATTTTTTTTATCTTTGACCTAACTATTTTAATAAAGTTATCACTTTTTTTAAAAGAATAAAGTTCTCATTTATTGCCTCATTTAATATTACATTATTTACTTTAATTATTACATTATTTGCTTTAATTTTAATTAAACTGATATTTAGATAAAATTAATATTTTTTTCCATGAGAGAAAAGGTTATATAAACGTGTCTTTTTATGTCATTTTATTTTTATCAATTAGTTTAATGATAAATTTTATGAATATTTTCAATTTATTAAGTACACTTAACAAAAGAAGGAAGTGAATGAATTTTCAATGCTTATTTGGATAAATGTAAATGGAGAAGACAGTGAAAAGAAATAAATAAATAAATTATACAGAAATATTTTTATGATAATTAAAATTGTTATTTTTTATCTAATATTTTTTCTTAACATAAAATTATTTATTATTTATAATTTTTTTATATTATTCCAATTTTAGGGGGGACGGGAGCAGTACAGATCTAGGACTCGGGCTAATGGGACTATTTATTTTTCTAAATAAATTTAATAAATCAATATGTAAATATATTAATAATAAATATAAAAAAGTGAAATAAAAGAAATAATGAGTTCAAACACATAAAAATAAACGATAAAAATATTAAAATAAAGAATACATTTATTTATTTTCACGTGAAAGTAAATTAGAGATGCAAACACAAGGGTGCATAATATAAAATTTTGACATACAAATATGTAACTTTATTAAAATGAGGAAGTGTATTTATCTACCATCAGTTACATAAACGTCTGCCTACGGAGGGGAGAGATGTTTTCTAATACGTCCAGTTTTTAACTCTCATACAAATAATAAAAAATAGTATTTTTATTCTATTTTTCAGTTTTTTTTTTTATTTCTTTTCATTCTATTTCAACCAAAACAAACAAGGGTTACAGATGGGTATACAGATGCTATTCATTAACTGGTCTTGTCAGATCCATGTGTATATCTTTCTCTAGTCATTTGATATATTTTTATATGTCTAATTTATATGTAGAATTTTTCCCTATGATTATTACCCTTAGTAGAAGATGTGTTATAGCCATGAATTGAGATTTGAGAGTATAAAAGAATATTAAAAAAAAATTATTATCATGTTAGCAATGCATTAAAGTAAAAAAAAAAAAAAAAGAAGCATTAAATCAATTATATTTGTGCCAAAAACTAAATAGTTTTATTGCTTCACTAGCATAGTTGTGCATATATCTTGTGTTCATGATATGTACCATTGCATATTTGCATATATGATGAGTTATTATGTAACAAATTGTTAAATAATTTACTGTTTTACTTCTAACTTTTGTCGATCATTTAACATGTGAATCTTTTTTTTTTTTTTACAAGAACATGTGAATCCATTGACAATGTCTATCAAAACTTAATAATTCTTATAGAATAGATTAATGGAATATATTTTTGCATTCTGAATTATTGTATCACTTTATCCATAAGGACATTAAGAACATTATATTACTTATTTTTACTGAGCATTTGGTTACTTTATTTCAGCTTTGTCGTAATGCACGTATATAAACTAGGTAGGTTTTTTTTGGGGGGAACAAAACTAGGTAGTTATTAATTTATAATTATCAATTAAAATGTAAAAATCCATGCCACTTAATTTGAACAAGCATTACGAAACTCATTTATATGTACGTAATTGGTAAAAATGAATTAGACATAATAATATTCTAACTGAGTAAATATACCGAGGGAACTCAAGAATTTGACATATCTAGCAAAAGGCCCAAATCATTCTCACGATGTGAGTTTCAGCGCATGCAATAATACTGCTTCACACATAGAAAGTTCTCAAAGCGTATATTTAAATCAATTTATATTAATAATAATTTTTTTTCATACATTCTTTTGGTAACACTACTCCTAATACACAATTTAGATCTTAGCGAGCAATGATTGAGCTAGCCAATTAACCCTAAGACATTAATGGAAAATCCAAGTTCTAAGGAAACATCTTGGAATGAGACTTTGACCTCTCCTTGTGGAAAAGGAAAAAGCGTGTAATTTAGTTTAGGCCTTCAACATTATACCAATACTATCATAAGATGATAACTCATGGCCGAAACCTTTGCTATGGATCAATTGTTAGACATAACATGGGTCCATAAACATATTGATGGCTTATTTAAAAACATGATTCTACTAAACTCATAGCAAAAAAATGTTAATTGGTCAAGGTTTAATATGTTCCATGATTCTTTGTAGATTTGAATGGAGAAAAGAAAATGACTTGTGAAAAAGGATCATCAAGAGGTTTTTTGTTTAGGAAGATCTTGACATTGGGTGCATAAGAAGGGTGGAAAACATAGTGAAGAAAGTTTATGAAAGCACAACGAACTGACATATATATAATACCTTTTGTACACTTATAACAACAAATGAGATACAGGGGTGAAATGTCCTTTAAGATATGTTTTGCAATATTCCTCTTGACACCTTTCTTTTTATTCTGTATTTTTTTTTTCAACCCACCAATGTCTGTAACTAATTTACCCCCACTTTATTATCTTTCTACAATACCTACACCATTATCAAAATGATCAAAATCACGAGTTGTTTTGCTTAGAATAAAAAAAGGTCAAACACAAGTTAAACAACATTGTATAACATCATTTGCTATTATTTATTGAATCACTATCACAACCCAGCTTTCTTGAATCATTATCATTATTTTTTTTCTTAATTCTTGTACTCCCCCCCCCCCCCCCCCCCCCCCCCCCCAAATTAATTACAAAATTTTGTTTTTAAGAATAATGAAGTACACTTAATTATCCAATATGCTTTAGTTAACAAGGTTTGTTCACACTCAACCTATCAGCACTGTTGATGTTATTTACAGATATTGCTGAAGTTGGAAAAGCCTTTATAATCATTGGTAGATTCAATGTTTTGGAGCTTAATGATTTTCTCCCATGTTCATCTTGCAGTCTTTTTTTTTTTTTTTATAAAAAAATGATGTAACTAATAAAATTTCAAGTTATTAAATGTTTTAATCCAGTATTGTCTTTAATCCAAATATTCTCATTGTATTATTATGAACTTTATTAATATCATCCCATTTGCTTAACACAACCACAACCTCTTCAAAACGTCCATTACGTGCATAAGTTCTGAATGACATTATCCACGAAATCACAACACCATGGTCCATATCATACTCAACCTTTAACCATGGATGGTCAAGTGAGGGTTGAACATTATGTCTAGATTTTGAAATGGGGGAATAAAATTGTGAATTGAACATTATAGAGGGGATTAAAAATAAATTTTAGCCAAAAAATTTATTACTTTTGTTATGAAACTTTTTTTTTCTTAATTTTTATAACCATTAACCTAAATTAGAAAAATCAATTTATTATGAGGGAAATCAAAGAATTGTGTTAAATGTACCTTTAGATTTTTGTGTAAATAAAAATAGAGAGGTTTTACTTTAGTGTCTGACCACAATTTTAATAGTACTTAACAAATTCCATTATAGGACTTAATAGATTTTAGGTTCAAGGAATCCGTCCATTAGTCCATGTGTTTAAATATTCTTTGGAAGTTAGTAAACAAATTAGTTATTGATAAGGGGTTTAACTTAATTTACTGAATAAGATGTGAGTTATTGTAATGGTTATAATTTTAAGTTAATCGTCAAGGCATGTTGGAATGCGCTCAAGAGAATGATATTGTAAAGGCAATCAATGAGTTTCATCAAAATGGTATTTTGCCTAGGGATTCAAACCCATCATTTGTTGTTTTGATATCAAAGAAAGAAAACCCACAAGGCATTGGAGAGTATAGGCCTATTTCTTGGATGCCGTCTATACAAGATTATTGTGAATTTGTTGTCAATAAGGCTTAAAATAGTTACATAGTGTCATAGATGAGAGCCGATTAATAGAAAATTATTATTTTTAATTTTTACAAATAAAAAAATTAATTATTGACAAAATGCATAATTTGGTCCATGGACAACATGACAAGAAACATATTTTGTTTCCCGTTTCACCTTTTATTTTAGTAAAACTGAACTGTATCACATTTGAATCACGCATCCTTTTTCCATTCTATTATAAAAATATATATCAAATATAAAATTATATATATAGATATTATTTTAAAATTAGTTTTAAGAAAATATTTTTTATATTAAAATTAGTTTTCAAAGACAAAAAGTAGGCTATTAATTCTTATTTTTAGACTTAAATATATTTTAATTTCTATAAATACATAGAAATTGTCCTTTAATTTTTTTTCTCTTAAATTATTTCTGATAGATTTTAAAAATTATCTTTATTGTTATTTAGTAGTGACGTGACATATATGCATGATAAAATGACACATGATTATGTAATATGTCTAAATGTATGTTATGCATCAATAAGTGGCAACAAGTATTTTTTTTAAAATAAAAATTATGAAAGATAAACCTATAAGTTTCTAAAAGCCAAATTAATTTTAAATTTAGTTGAATTTATATAGAAATTATCTCAAAAATGAATTTTAAAG
>PYAF01000004.1:1266553-1290759 GCA_007407185.1 Glycine tomentella
AATGATAGTATAATTTTTTTTATCATGTTAATAAATTATAATTTAATTCTTTAAATTGTACTTATTTTTATTCCTCATATCATGATAAATCTTTTGTGAAACTTAAGTTGTATTTGGAACAACTAATGTAAAATGAGGACAAAAAGATTTAAAATTTGAATTAAAGGAAAAAAAATTAAAATTTGAATTTTTGTTTTAGAAGTGAATGTCTCTCTTTTATTTTTCAGCCTTTTCTCTTTCATAAAATAAAATAAAACACATTATTATTCTTATTTTTTCTTTGCTTTGTTCCAAACATGTTATAACTTGACAATATATATTAGTAATAGTAGTCGTTTAGAAAGGATTACTAGGAGTAGATAAGCAAACTGGTTTGCCACATAAGTCCATATTGGCAGTAGATTGGGTCAGTCCGCTCCACACTTTGGAATGGGAATGGGAATGGGAATGGAAAGATACGAGATCTGCATTCTATAAATAATATTCAATGTAATAAAATATTTATAAATCACTATTAAATAAAATTTCATTAATTTAATTATTTTTAAGTTTTTGTAAAGAACAATAAGTTTAAACATTTATATTTTAATTAATATTTTTTTTGGTAAAAATTTTAGTTAATATATTTTGAATTATCAATAAATATTTTTTATTTAAAAAATTATATATTTTGAATTATGTATATATATATATATATATATATATATATATTTGAATATAAGTTCAAATGAACTATACACATTCTTTACAGATAAAACTTAGATCAAGTGTTTGAATTGCATTCTTTTGATCAAGCTATACACATGAATATTATTTTCAATTAAAAATTACTTTTATTAAATATGTAAAATACTACAGCTGTATATTTAATGAAATCTAGAGAAAGATATAAAAAACAACTTAGACCTTAGTTGTACATTGCAATCACTCACCGACAGAGTCTAATTTATGTAAGTTGTTATAAATGTTTGATATCTATTCTTGATTTACCAAAAATATTGCGATCACTCTTTATTTATGTTAAAAGAAGTATGTTAAATAATGCATTATTAACCCTCCCCTTAATAGCAATATTCTTCCCTATATATGCACTGGCCCCTGGTGGTGGGCGTGGATTGTGAGGGCTTTGTCTGTCATTTGGATTAATCTGTTTATTTTTACAAGGTAGTGTGGACCAAAACCTTGTGTATGGATGGAAGGTAGTGCCAGTGGACCTTATATATATATTCTCTCGAAATGAAATGTCAACCTCATTTTTTTAGTTTATCCTAATATAAATGAAGGCTGAAGGGAGTGGCGGAAGCTTTTATTTTTAGATAGTTTCAAATTTTATTTTTAGGTAGTTTTAAATTTTATTTTTAATCCTAATTAATTATATAAGTATATATAAATATTTTAAAAAAATTCTATCACTCAATAATTACAAATTTTATTTTTTAAGTAATGCTATGATCATTGCTCGTTTAGATAGTGGCTCCGCCACTCACTGAAGGGTACTCCCTAGCTTCTAAAATCCATCTAGTAAGATAAGGCATATCTTGAGCAAAGATTCCGGACAGTATCAAATAAATGATAATTTACACTTACAAGAACATCAATAAAAAAATATATGCATGAGACAATAGGCAAGTTTGTCACAAATTAAAAAATATATAAATTTGATGTAAATAATCTAATAATTGACTTTTGGATTTTATTTTATTTTTTGAATTGCTAGCAGAATGGTGTAATGCATTATGCAGCGCTGCGTGAAGGATGCATATTGTAGGCAAATCGCACTTGGAACCAACTAGGCAGATAGTTATTTAAGAAAATATAATATAATATTCATTATCGTACAAAGATTTACCTATATAAATTTGAAGAATTTCTTAAAATTAAAGGACACAAAAAAAATTCTTTTGGTTGTATATATTTGATCAGGTTCCTTCGCTTAATTCCTAACTCCGCCCTCGAAACTAATTTGTCAATTTGGGAACGAAGCCTATCCAAATAAATGATGCACATTGATTTTAATTTATATTTTGATCATTGTTTAAGGAATTGTTCAAAGAAATAATTCTGTAATAATATTTAAGTTGAAAGCTAAAGTTGTAGTGGAACAGGTAAGATTATAATATTATGTGTTTGGCAGTATGCTCTCTGAGAGCATCAATCCAATCATAGCTAAGTCCTCATTTGTCATTTGGTTGCTTTTCTTGTCTCCATAGGTTGTTGTGCTGTATGTGGAATCATGTAAAGTTTTCTTTTTTGCATGTATGGAATTGGAATTGCTATCAAATCACGGGGTACATGAACGCATCTTTGTGCAGGATAAGGATATTTTTTGTCATTATATAATGACATTTGTAAAGAAACCTGAAACCTGAAACCTGGAACCCATACTCAATTCGTCTTTGCCTGGATTGTACATGCATTCATTCAGACAATAGTAAACTTTGCTAAGGAATATCCTAACACATGGAGACCCATCCACCACATATATTTATACAAGGTGAATATTATAAGAAAACAATAATCTCATAAAAATTAAATACATTTAATTTTAAAATTCAAAAGAACTATCGGAATTATAATAGTAGAAAATGAATAAATTAAGTAATGTTCTTATTAAATTTGGTAGAACTTTGTAGTTGCTCCTCATACGTCTCCTTACACGACAATGGGATATCTATAATGGCATTTGATATTTAAGTTAGTGGCATAGAGATAAATGAAATTTATAAAGATTAGGGTTAGAAATCATATCAAATTACCTAATGTCCCTATGAAGGGATAAATAGTTATTTCTAGGTTCATACGCCTAGTTACATGATATAAGCACGGTAGCGAGGATCACAAATATGAAATTTCCTTCATTCCTTATTTATAGTAGCTAATTCCTTATTTGGTTGCCCAAATTGTCTACTCAATTGGACGTTCCTTACGTTAGCATGTCGAGTTCAAGTAATACATATGTCTTCAACCTCTGAAGCAAGTTGAAAGCTTATAGTACATTTGTCTTAACTTTTGAATTAGTACTTTTGATCTATTTGGCTTAGCATCTTTTATGTAATATCATTCGTTCTAGTAACAACCTGTAATAAAATATATTAAAAAGAATATGAAATTCCAAACTTATAATAATCTGAAAATACCTCGTGTATAATAAAATATGTCAAATAAATAAGTCTTTACAAAAAGAAAACATTATCCTCAAAACATAAACATTTAAACTAAATAAACACTAAAAATATAACAAAAGTTGTCGTATCAGGGTCTTATTTTGAAATAATAATCAAGCTAAAATAAATGTAATTAAAAAGTTATGCCTTCAAGCCTCCTCAAACAACACTTATAATGAGACGATAATCTTATTGAATAAAACAACTAAAAGGAGTTTCCAAATAGTATTGTTCTCAGTTGGTGCGGTAATTTGAAAAAATCAACCATGGTATCTATAATGAATTTAAAATAAGATTATATATGTATATATGTGTGTGTGTATGTATGTATATATATATATAGAGAGAGAGAGAGAGAGACACACACACACACTCCAATAAAAATCATATTAAAACAATCTCAAGTTATGTCAAGTTCTAGTATCATATCAATTGTTGTGGATTGAAAAGACCCATTTGACCTCAGATGTCATATTGGTACAGACACATTCAATGCATCGTGTTTTTTGAGGGTGATGTAATCATTATGCTTGATCATTTCAAAACTATCTTAAGTTAACCAAATGTCATGCCTCTCCCCAATTGTTGATTTGTGGGTTAGGGGGACATAATCCTAGGACCCTAAGGGGTGTGACTCTTGGGTCTTTAGGGCACCCTCATCCATATAAAAGGGGACTTAGTCCCTTTTTCCTACATTTTCGTTCCATTCACACTCTTTGTTCCCTTTCTTCTTTGGTAGCCATTTTCTGTGATACTCCAACTCTTTCTAAATTTTCTCCCATCCTTGGACAAATCTGCATCAAAAGGGCATGTTTCACATGACGAGAAACTAAAGGTTGCTCCCATGTGGCTTTAAAAGATCTATCCTTCACCAGTATTACATTCAACGCTGGAGCCGCTAGAGACATTTTTTAATATGATACAAATTGTGACAAACCATTGAACACCAAAGCAGGCAATACCTTGGATGAGGTGATCTTTATGATGCTTGAGGATTTGAGGTTGAAACATTAGCACTAGAAGGAGGGCTTAGGCCACTCTAACCCCTTAGCTCAATTGAGGGGCTTATTTTGGTATGCCAAAAGTTCCACATCGAATAAGAGTCGAGGTCACTAGTAATTTATAAACATCATCTTTGCTCAACCCACCAAGGCACCTTTTTAATAAGGACAAAAATGTGATGGGCCATTGAACTCTAAAGCAAACAATACTTCAGATGAAGTGACTTTGATGATGTTTAATGATTTGTGGTCGAAACATTGGCACTAGTTCCTATATGTCCTTAGCTTGGACTACGAGACTTGTATCCAATATGTTTTTAGTTTATCAATACTTTTTTAACAAGGACAAAATCGTGACAAATCATTAAACACTATAACGAACAATGTCTCGAATAAGGTGATTCTAACAATGCCTAGTAATTTGAGGTTGGAACAAAATATCCACTCTTAACATACATATAATATATCCTCTTGTGTTTTTAAACAATTATTTATCAAATTGTAACTAAATATTAGAAATCAATTTCAATTATATATATATATATATATATATTATCTTAAAAATTCAAATACTATTTTTTTCCCAAAGATTTTACTGTCATGTTGATTTTTCTTCTTTAAACTCTCTTTATCTCTATCTTTTTTTCAAATTCGTGTATAATTTACATTTCTTTATGGTATGAATATTTGTCTTTACAAGTATAAATATTTATTCATTTTAATTATATGATATGAATAACTTTTTACATTTTCATGATTATTAAGTATAATTATAAAATTTAGATATTACAATTCATCAATGCAATATAAAGGTTAAAATATGAGTTAACTAAATGTGAATGTGATTGAGTAAAGAATAGACCTTTACTAACAATCACAGCATATCATTGACATGAATCGTATTAATTATCCATTCTACCACTTTATTCATAAAAAGAATCCATTACATCAGTGTTGGAAGCCTAGAAAAGTGTGTTTTTCCCGTTGAACTTGAATTCAACAAGTATCCAAACAACTCTTAATACTCACTATGTTAATCAACACTCATTTTCTTATTGAGCTTCTTTAAGAAACTTTCATTGACCCTCTAAAGACGCGAAAACGATCATCATTTGCGAGTGTCGCAGCACACATATAAAAATGTTGGGATCCGAAGCATTTCATTAAACATGAATATTGAATAGGAAAGTGGGAATAAAATAAACAAATATACCTATAAAGATTTAAGGAAAGCGAATCCCACGTGGTAATTTAAAAACAGAAAGAAAAATAAAATAAACCAGAAATCACGTGGTCATCTTAGGATTGGCTTTGCACTCTGCACGATCACAAAAAAATACAAATGGGAAAAGGTGCTGCAACTTGTGGTGTGTATATAACTTACTGTATTTCAATCAATATTAATATTAATATATTATATAAAATATATTCGTTGACTTTATTTATAGTAAAATGACGAGTTACATTTTTTTAAAGTTTAAAATTGTGATAGAAAAGAAAAACATATTTTTGATTCATGCTAATTTTATTGATATATATATATATATATATAATTTATGTAAATAAAAATTGTAACAAAAATTAAATGTACAATCATGATAATCAATTATACTGAAACCAAACACAAAATTTTTAAATTACATTTAATCATTTAATTTATTATTATATTATATTATATTATATAAATGTTTATGATTAGAATTTTTAGGTTTGATATAAATTTTTTAATCTTTATATTTGATTTAACTTATAAATTAAAAGTAATTCAAATTTAAAAGATTGTAGGAATCACATTTAAATTAATGATTTAATTAAATGAAAATAAATAAATTTTTAAAAAATCTTTGGTGCAAGATATTTCACCAAATATTATCATAAAGTAATTTAAAAACATGAAAATAAATAAATAAAGGTGATGTTGCAGTTTGTGGATGATTTTAAAGATGAAATATAAAGAGAGACAATGAAATATAAAGATGATTTTGGAGGGAGTTGCTGAAGACAAGTTTAGTTGTTGGGTGGTGGTGTTATTTATTATAATATTGTTCTTTTCAAAAGGCCATAGAATATGCTTCAAGTGAACGCACATATTTTAAAATTGAAAGGCATCTTATTTTTTTTTAATTTTTTTTATTAAACTTAACTGTTTTCAACTCATTTATCTTTTTTCTAGTTTTTAACAACTTTTTTAATTATTTGTCAACCTTTAAAAAAATAAAGGAAGTTTAGTTTTAATTATTTGTCTCCATTTTAAAAAAATAAAAGAGTAACGAAAATAAGTAATTTTAATTTTACTTATTGTTTTCATTTACAAAATTTTAAAACCACTAATTTTTTAATTGTAAATAAAAACCTTCCAATTTGTTAATTTAAATTATTCATTTTTTAAATTTAAAAAGCCTACTATTTTGTTAATTAAAGTTTCCCATTTTTTTCCATGCCCAATATTAAAACCGTTTGAGAATACATTTTTACATTTTGGAGATATATATTAAAGAAATTTCCTGTGTATTAAATAAATAAATAAAAATTGTTTATCAATTCTGTATTTATATAATTAAATTTTCTTTTACTTTTTAAAATATGTTTTGTGGTTATTTTAAAATAAAAAGTTAAATAAAAAAGTTAGACAGTTAAATATGTCTGTTGAGTAACAAATACTTTTAACAAGACATTAATAAAATGTAATGAATAAACCTTCATTGATTTAATCATTCCATTAAATATTAAATTAATTGATATGGTAAATATATTAATTGATTATTCAAAATTTTATTTAATATTTTTAATAATATTTATGTTTATATATATTACATATGGAGATTGCTAACACAAACATACTTCATTTTGAGTTGAAGTGCATTAGTAAATGAATACCAAAATATTTAAGACCAAAAATCTAATTAATTTTTGTTCTTTTAATTCAATTTAGGGATAGGATAGTAAATTATTATTTAAAATTTTCAAAAAATAAAAAAAAATCTCATTTTTCTCTCCTGTATCACACGTTTCTCATTCTTATCTCAGCTTTCAGTTACACTTTCCCTACTCCATCTCTTATCCGGCGTAAATCTCCATAGGTGCAGGCACGATGAACAGGTGGGCCCTTCCAACCCAGATTTGATGGTCAAGCAACGAAGCAATTGTCAATTATTTGTGTTGTGCAAATGCAAAAACCATTAACTCGCTTTAATGGCAATTAAACACCAAGTTGAAGCTATCAACTGCATTGCTCTCACTTTGCAAGCGTTGAAAAAGCTGCAAAACATCACCATGGATACCGCTAAACATCGCAAGCGATCCAAGAAGGCAAGAACGAAGTAACTTTTTTCTATCATTTCCTTGGCACGTAAATCACTGGGTTGGGGTTGATGCTGCTGCTGCTCCCTGGAGGCGCGGTTTGAGAAAACGCAAGGGAAACTTGATGGGTCTCACGAAGAGAGAAAAACAAGATTTTTTTTTTCAATTAAACATTAAATAAATATCCTTATATCAATTAATTAAAATATGTTAAATATGTAAAATTGAACTAAACCATTTCCAACCAAATTTAGCTTCTAATTTGCGCAAGCACACAAACACGTTATAAGAAATGGATGCAATGCGAGACAAAAAGTGATATGGCAATTGAAGCAATGCGAAGAAGTTGGTGTCAAAAACAAATCAATCATTTTTCTTGAAGTGTTTAATAATTGGTAGACAAGTAATCCCTAACCTAGGATGTATAGGAAATACGTACACTAGGAGCTGGGAATCACTAACCATCATAATAATGATGGATATATCTATCAACGCTACTAATTCAAACAACTTTTAACATGAGTTAGAAAAATTCTATCGTGAACCCTCATGTGAAATCATGGAACCCTAACCCCCAAATTCTTCAATGTTAGAATTTTCATTTCACGTCTTGTCCCCTTTCTTTATCACTTCATCTGCTTTCGTTTGTTTTTTGGGCAATGCAAATTCAGAGCTGGTAGTGACTTGTGCAAGTTATGAATTCGAAGGCTGGAGGCTTTACAATTTGTAAACCTGAAGTTAGTCTCCCTTGAAAGCCTCTCAAGGATCCAGCTGCAAATTATTGGGATATTATCAGTTTAAAATTCTTGGCCTAGCCTTTTTCTATTTGTTACAATTTTAATGAGAATAGTTCAGTTTGTTGTAAATATTGTTGTATCATGGCTTATTATATAAGCCAACATATAATTAATGAAAGGCAAGCAAGTTGCATTCTCTTATGGTATCAGAGCCATACGACTTAGGTCATTTTTTCAAAAACAACTTCTGTATTTTTTTCAGTCCAGAACTATGGCTGATCATAGCAAAACGCTCAAAATCAGTGACCCACATTCACCTTTTTACACTAATCCCTTTTATAATCCTGGCATTCTACTCACAACTGTTCTGCTTCGTGGCCAATCCAATTATGATAATTGGGCAAAATTGATCAAAACTGCCCTTAAAGCCAAAAATAAACTTGGTTTTATCACCGGTGACGTTGTTGCTCCAAAAGATGGCAAGTCCGACGAGTTCTTTGCCTGGACCGTCTACAATTCCATGATGAACAATTGGATTCACAACACTATTGATTCTCAACTCTAACCCTTTATTAAATGCTTTGACACTGCCAAAGCCTTATGGGATGATTTGAAGGAACGTTTTTCCATCTCCAATGGACCTCGTGTCTTTCAACTCAAAAGCACAATGTCTGCTCTTTGTAAAAATAATTCCTCTATGGGTGATTACTACACCAAACTACGAGCTATTTGGGATGAACTGGAATCAAGTCATACTCTTTGTGCTTGTTCCACCGGTGATGCTTGCGATTTTGCTAAATCAGTTGCTGAAGAAACTAAACAAGATCATGTTTATCAATTTCTGATGGGACTTGACCATGCTACCTATGGTCATGTTCGTCCACAAATCCTTAATACCACTCCAATTCCCTTAATGAATCGGGTTTTTTCCATGTTTACTTAAGAAGAAACCCATAACTCCATCGTTTCTTCTCATGTTGAACCTGTTGATGTCCTCAGTTATGCCGTACAAACTAATCATCAATCAAAGAATAGTAGAAAATTCTCCAAACCAAAGGTCACCTGCAGCCATTGTGGGAAACTTTATCATGATGTCTCCAAATGCTATCAGCTCCATGGCTATCCCCCTCGTGATAGCAACTATCCTTCTCGTGGTCGTGGCCGAGGATGTGGAAGACATTCTGGAGGTTGTGGCTTTGCTCCTACTGCTGCTCATACCTTCACAACTCAAACCGAAAGTGACTCAACCGGTACTGCATCCTTAGCTAATCTTACTTCCGAGGTGCTTTAACGTTTGCTGAACATGGTTAACTCTTCTAAGCCACCACCTGAAAAATTATCTGGTAAAGCATTTACTCCTATCTCTTGGCTTATCGACAGTGGTGCATCACAACAAATGACTGGCTTTCTCGCTTACATGTTTGATATTCAACCTATAAGCCCTTGTTTTGTTGGTCTACCAAACGGAATTAGAACTTATGTTGTCAAGAGTGAAACGATTCATTTAACTCCTTCATTGACTTTAACTAATGTGCTTTATGTTCCATCTCTTACATGCAATCTCATCTTTGTTTCCCAACTAATAAAATCTAACACTTGTTCTGTTATTTTTGCTGCAAAACATTGTATCCTACAGGACCGTCACTTGAGGACAACAATTGGGTGGGGTGATGAACATGAAGGGGTGTATGTGTTAAGGTCTTCTTCCATTTCCACAAATGCAGTTCAAGCTTCAGTTTCTTCTCAGTTGTGGCATCGAAAACTTGGTCATCCTTCTAGACATTATTTGTCCTTGCTTCCCTTTATTTATGTTTCAAATAATAATGGTCATTGTGATGTTTGTTCTAGGGCCAAACAAACACGTAGTCCTTTTCCAATCAATAAGAAACGTTGTTTGAATGCTTTTGATTTAATTCATTGTGATCTTTTAGTAATGCACGTTATTTCTTGATTATCTTGGATGATTACAGTCGACACGTATGGGTTTTTCTTATGCATGATAAAGGGGAAACATTCTCCCACGTTTGTAAATTCCTTAACATGGTGACTACTCAATACAACACATTTGTTAAAAGCATTCAATCTGATAATGGCAACGAATTCATGTCCTCTCAGATGCAAATGTTGTTAGCCAATTGAGGAATAATCCATAAGCAATCATGCACATACACACCTCAACAAAATGGACGTGTTGAAAGGAAACATCGTCACATTCTCAATGTAGCTCGTGCATTACGCTTTCATGGGCATTTTCCTATTCAATTCTGGAGTGATTGTGTTCTAAGTGTTGTTCATCTTATAAATAGAACTCCAACCAAGCTTCTTGAAGGAAAAAGTCCATTTGAAATTCTTCATGGAACACCTCCATCATATGATCATCTAAGAGTTATTGGTTGTCTTTGTTACTCGACTGTATTACCGAAGCCATCAGATAAGTTTGCCGCACGTTCTAGTCGTTGTGTTCTTCTTGGATACCCCTCAAATAAGAAAGGTTGGAAACTTCTGAATTTGGAAACAAATGCAGTTCACATTTCTCGTGATGTTACTTTCCACGAAGAGGTATTTCCATTTGCTTTTAAAGAATCTCCTTCTTCTGCTGCAATACAGCCAACATTACCACCTACATTGCCAGTGATCGAAAAACCTATACCTGAGTCCCTCATGGAAATGGATCCATCAAACCCAATACCACAAACTCCAATACTTGAAACTCCAACATTGGATCTTTCGCCACCAGATCTAGCAAATCCTACTTCATCTGCTATAGCGCCTAATTTACATGATAGGGGAAGTTCAACATCTCACACAACACCTCCAGCTGTTCCAAGAGAACGCAAGCAACACAAACCTCCAAGTTATCTTCAAGACTATCAATGCAATTCAATCAATACACCTCCTTCACTCATCACCACTCAGTCGGTTACCTCAAGTAAACCATACCCCATTGAAGATTATATTTCTAACCATCATTTTTTAGGCAAACATAAACAATTTATTGCAGCAGTAAATGCAAGTCATGAACCTACTTCATTTAAAGAAGCCATGAAAGATCCAAAGTGGCAAGCTGCCATGAGACTCGAGATAGACGCTTTAGAAGCCAACAAAACATGGAATATCACCAAATTGCCTCCTGAGAAGAGAGCTATCCCTTGTAAATGGGTGTTTTGCATCAAGTATAAATCTGATGGTGCTATTGACCGCTACAAAGAACGATTAGTTATTGCTGGGAACAATCAAATTGAAGGAGAAGACTTTACAGAAACTTTCGCACCTGTGGCAAAAATGGTGAGTGTTCATACTTTTTTATCCGTTGCTATTGCAAAAGGTTGGGAGTTACACCAACTTGATGTCCAAAACGTATTCATCCATGGCGATTTAAATGAGGAGGTCTACATGCGCTTCCCACCTAGCTTCTCCAATAGCTCCCCTGGTCATGCTTGCAAGCTTCAAAAATCGCTCTACGATTTAAAACAATCTCCTAGAAACTGGTTTGCCAAGCTACGACTTTCTTTTCTATCATTTGGTTTCCAACAATCCAAGGCTAATTATACATTATTTACTTACTCCAATAAAGATCAATTTGTAGCTGTTCTGGTGTATGTTGATGATATTATCTTGGCTGGAAATAACTCTTCCATGTGTACCAAAGTGAAAGCTCATCTTCACACTTGGTTTAAAATTAAGGACCTTGGCAAACTAAAATATTTTCTTGGCATTGAACTTGCGCGAAGCTCTGCTGGTCTCTTATGTGTCAACGTAAATTTGCGTTAGACATTCTTAAGGAATGTGGTCTTCTTGGTTGCAAACCAGTTGATTTTCCCATGGAGCAAAATATAAAATTGGCCTTAGCAAACAAACCTACTTTTTCTAATCCTACATGTTACAAACGCCTCGTAGGAAGACTAATATACCTTACTATCACCCGTCCAGAACTCAGTTATGCAGTCCATTCATTATCCTAAGTCATGCAAGATCCAAAACAAGACCATTATGATGCAGTTATTCGTGTTCTACGTTACATTAAAGAAATCCTGATCAAGGCATTCTCCTCAATCTTGAATGTGATTTTCAACTTAGAGCCTTTTGTGACTCAGACTAGGCAAGTTGTCCAATTTCACGATGCTCAGTAACTGGTTATTTTGTTACTCTTGGTACTTCCCCCATCTCTTGGAAAACTAAGAAGCAACCTACAGTATCTCGATCTTCCGCTGTAGCTGAATATCGCTCAATGGGTAGCGCTACAGCAGAACTATTGTGGCTCAAATCTTTTCTTCAGTCTTTTGGAGTTACTCATAGCAAACCAATGCAACTGTTTTGTGATAATCAATCTGCACTTCACATTGCTTCCAATCCGGAATTTCATGAGCGAACGAAACACATTGAATTAGATTGTCATTTTATTAGAGAGCATCTCTTTTCCAACACCATTTCAACAGCTCACATTCGAACTAATGTGCAGCCAGCAGACATCCTTACTAAGCCCCACGACAACAAGTAGTTCCAGTTCTTAATGTCCAAGTTGGACATCTCCTCCCTCCATGCTCCAACTTGAGGGAGCGTATTGGGATATGATCACAACATTGCTATTGTTGCACCTGTACAATTGTTGTTGATATGGTTGCATTTTAAATTCAAATATTTAGTTACAACAATAGTTTGTTATTAGTTTAAATTCTTGGCCTTGCCTTTTTCTATTTGTTACGATTTTACTGAGAATAGTTTAGTTTGTTGTAAATATTGTTGTATCATGGCTCTTTATATAAGCCAACAGATGATTAATGAAAGGCAAGCAAGTTGCATTCTCTTACAAATTTTTTGAATGGCATGATCTTGTGTTGAATATCTGCGAGAACTGAAAAGAGAATTATCCTAGCCTTGATGAGGAAAACTGATGAAGTAAAGCTCAGAAAAGCTATGGAGATTAGTTCTTTGAAAAAAAATCTTATTTTTCAATTGTTATATTTTTTCATGTGGCTAATTAAAGTCGGTCAACGTTTTTAGATGATAGCCAACATTTGGAAAATGAACATAAGGATGAAAATTGCAAGTTTTTAAAAATTAGGATACTAAATGTTTCAATTTAAGAATAAAAGGACCAAAATCACAAAATTATAAAATTATGAGGACTAAAATTGCATTTAAGCTTAACAAATAAGGAATAGAAGAAAAATTATATTATTATTTGTAATGATCCACTGCTGTTACATGGAACTATGAAGTATGTCAAGTGGAAGACTTTATTTTAATCCATTTAAAACTCTCCAATTAATTTATTTATGAAAGTATTTGTAAACTTTTCACTTCTCAAGCAAGAGGATAAAACACACAACACCAAAAGAAACATCATATGATATATATAAACATCATAGTAACTCAAATCTCATGAGTACATACATGTACGCATAAACCATACTATAAGGATAAACTACATAAACTCTAAGCCGGTCAATACTATACATAAAATAAGAGAAAACAAAACGAATAACACGTCTTCACGACCAGATAAACATATCCATGGAGTCTCCAAATGGCACGGGACCACCTTCTATCCATTTGCTCCCCATGTAAGTTAGATACAGGATTATCATAGGCACATACCACACATACAACAACACAAGGGTAAGCTTACCAAAACAAGCACACTAACAAGGGAAAAAACTTAACAAAGAAAGGAAGATCCACTATCATCACATATACAACATAACATGGAAAAATCATACATAAAGCATAAGTCTTAAAATTCTCATGACAGAACATCTCATAATAATTATCAGATCGTCAACCATTACATAAAGGTTCAACCATCATACATCATCGTCATTATCAATCCATCAATCATTAAATAACACAATATTTCCATGACTTATCAAGTAACAAATCATTATCAAGTCATAATTATCAATGCATATGTGTATCTATCTTGTTATGTCATGCTAGCTCTTTACTCTTGAAAGATTTCACCTCTCAAACAGTTAACCCAAACACAACCCTGAAAATAGTCATACTCTATGATCTAACCATTCGGGAAAACTCGAATTAAGCCAATGAAGGAAGTGTGGTTTTATCAAAAATGGTTGAGCGTGGATAGTGACTTACCTCAGTAAGGTTGTAAAGATCTTAACCTATCTAGGGATTCATTCACCCATCCATTCTATAGACCTATTAAGTGTTAGTCACCACGACAACCTCCAACAATAAGTTAAGGGTTTTCTTAGCACCCCCAACTTACGTATCTACTCACATGCAATGTCATTCATCAATGCATGCATGTAGTGACCATTCAAATCAATATTATACGTAATCACAAATTCATTTATCAATCTCAACACCATAAGAGGTTATAATATCACAAATTCACCATTCATACGTTCATCACTCATGAACCCACATATAGCTCAATAAGCATAGAAATACATTCAAACACCTTGAATTCTGGCAAACAACTCACCAAAACTCATGAATGTGAATATTATGATCTTAACATAAAATCAACTCTAATAATAAAACAACATCACCTCAACTGCATCTTATATCATCATAAATTCATTAAGATATCAAAATAATTAATTTACACAATTAAAACAAACATTAATCACATCCATATATAAAATGGTCATTGGACTCAAAACTGATCACTAGACTCAAAATGATCATTGAACGCAAAATCGATCAAGTGACTCAAAATGGTCACTGGACTCAAAACTAATCATTGGACGAGAAACTGACTAGTGGATGCGAATTCTGTAGAATTTCAAAATTTCTGTAGAATTGCCTCTTATAGCTTCCAAATCATCCTAAAAGAAACCCAAACTCTTTTGTATCAATTCAAATACATAAAAAAAAACATTAAAACTATTTACAAATAGGAACTTTTCATCAATATTCATCAAATAATCAAGAACACCAATTTCAAACTCAAAACCTTACATGCTCAAACTTCCATTTTTAAACAACATGATTCATTCTCAAGCAACATCTAAACAAATCCAAAGCAACCTAAGCATAGAAAAGGGTAAAGTTTCCCTTACTTCTATAGAAGCAAAAGAGAGCTTTGTGAAGATGGAGGACAAAAGGATGAACTTTGGGTTCAAGGGAGGAGGTTTTCTCCACTCCAACAACAAGTCCATCTTAGCAACATAACCCTACACCCAAAAACAACCACAAACAAAATAAAAATCCCAAAATCCAAGCTTTTTCATGAATTCCCATGGATGCTCTATGAGAAAACAAAAATGGAATAGAGGGAAGAAGAAGAGAGGTCCTTACCACATTAAGGACAACCCAAAGAACAAAAAGCAAAGAAGAAAGGAGCTTCTTTTTGCACAAGGAGGACCAAAACTCAAGCTCCCAAAAGAAGGGTTCTCTTGGAAAGGAGAAAAATAGTAAAAAAATGATATTTTGATTTAGGTTTTAGATTTACAAGGATTTTGTGAGGAGTTTATGACTTTCTCACTTCTTTCTTTTCAAACCTCACACTTCACCAAATTCATCCATCGATCCCTTTCTCATGACTCAATGTCTATCCACTTAGGTCTAAACACTTTAAAACTCATCAAAACACACATACAACATGACACGTAACTAACTAGGAATAAATATAGCAACCTATCATCTCATAATTAATTAATTATTTAATTAATTATGACACTTAAATAAAATTTAATTATTCTTACAATTTAATTAAAACACTTAATCAAACATTATGAAAAATATAATATTACATTATTCACACTTTTTTTATAAGTTTCTATATTTAAAAAAGAGATAAAAATAAGAAAATAAAATATAAAATAAAATAAAATAAATGATGTGACAATGAAATAAATAAAAAAAATCATTATAAAAATATTGAGTAATTACAGAATAACTTTATGTATTTTCTAATGAAATTTGATTTTTTAAAAATTATTTCTTGTTACATGTAATTTTAAGTTTTATAAAATTAATTTCATAGAAAATGAAATTTTATAATGATTTTTCTATTTATTTCATCGTCACATCATTTATTTTATTCATGATATAATCCCCTCCTAAATTTAATGTTACAAAAAATTTGTTAAGACTTAAAGTATATTTACAAATAATTTATGAGTTTGACTTTGATAATTTTTTATCTTTAATATGGGATAATGGCTATGTTTTGCTTATTGTAATACCATATTCATGGTTTCATGTTGGAGACATGACAAATCCTTCAAAATCAAATAAATTACTATTTTTAATAACTAAATAAATAAATAACTTTGATACATTATTAGAGTAATTTTTTTTATACATATACATTATTATAGTATAAAAGTTTTTATAAGTTAATTAATTAAAAATTAATTTTAATTGCATATACTACTTTTTTACACACGCATATATATATATATATATATATATCATATATAATTTATTTCAAAGAGGGAAAATAAAGACTAGGTTTAAATCAATTTATAATTTCTAGATGTTTCTTTCATTTCTCTCGATGCTTTCCACGTGTGTGGAGGTAATCTAAAATAATATAGGTTCAGATACATGTGACACGACCTTCTGTATGATTTGCTTCCTGTTGGATCACGACCTTCTATGATTTTTCCTAAACAATAGAAATTTTAGTCTTTGAAAATTTATATTTTAATTTTATAGCCATGTAATGCTATCGTGATATAAAAAATTTCACGAGCCGATAGATGAACTGTAGGTGCTATGGTCTTTCAACTGCACTTTTATTAGTCTTAATTTCCTTTCACTTAAACATTGATGCATGAATATTTGAAAATAAAAAAGTACCAGGATCAGATATCAGATGTTTAATTAAAGAACATTAAAAAAAAAATAACAACTTTACAGTAAATTTATAACAATATTAATCCCACCTACTCGTGATAATTAATTAGTTTTTATACCCGTTATAACGTAGCACCTAACGCTTATTCTAAGCTTAGATTTATGAAATGTCATAATGGGAGAGTAATAAAATTATAATTTTATTATTTAAAATAGTTAAAATTAGGTAAAGTAAAATACATATATGAAAAAACAAAAGAAAAAACAATTGTGTTTGTGTTGATAACATGTTGTGAAATTGCAGTAAAAAAAAGCATGTAGTTGTGAAATGAAAGTAAGAGTTAATAACTTAAAAGCAATGGAGCTTGGGAAACAAGAGAATAGAAAGAATAGAGATTAGAAACCAAACAGAAAACTTCAATCTCTTATTCCATCTATGATCAATAAAATCGAGATGTCTTATTTATAGACATAAATCTAAAACTCAAGAAATTAATCTTATTAAGGGTGAAAAGATGAATAGAAAATGAGTTATAATCTTTTAGGAGATTAGTAAAGTTTTGGGATCCGGAGATGCACATCTCTATTCATAATTATTCATAACATTAAGAGAATATTTATTTAATCAATAAACTATTATTTAATGGTAATAAAAATATAATTACTACAAGTATATTTGAAGCTTTAATTTTAATTTTTTAGAAAAATAGTTTAATTATTAATATTTTAATAATAATTCATAAATATTTTAATATATTTCAAGTTAATTAATTAATTAATTAAATTTTGAATCAAATAAAAAAGGTTATAGAATTGAATTTATTATACAAATGAATATAGTAAGTCGAGTCATTGTGACAAGGAAATAAGCCAGCCAGCAAAGAAGACTCTTGGATGGATACAAAGAATTTTTTTAAAAAGGCCAATTTGTTTACTTCAGTTACAAACTCATTAGAGAACGAAGGAAACTTTGTACTTTCTCTGCGGTGTGTGTGTGTGTGCGTGTTTCACACCACAAACACACTGAAAGTACAATTTTCTTGTAGTTACAAAACTCTGAAACACAACACACACACTTCTTCTTTATGTCAATGGCTGGTGAGCAAGGTGATAGATGTTCCTCCATTACCATACCCCTTTTGGATGATGAAAAAGTGCACCAAGTGAATGGCTCAGAAGAGGCTTTGGTGGCCAAAACTTGTGATCTACACACAGCTCATGTGGGTAACACCTCCTTTTTCAAGACCTGCTTCCATCTGATTAATGCCCTCTCAGGTTTGTTTTGCGTGCCGTCTTTTTTCTTTCTTTCACAATCATTGTTAATTACCATGTATGATGCACCCTTTCTTGCTTCTTTTTCCTGAGTTTTGGTCCTTTTTGGTCTATTTATTTGGTATCTTGTTTTTTTTTGTTCATCTTTACTCTTTAGCTTCACGATTTGGTTCTGTCTTTGAGGATTAAAGATCTTGTTGCTACACAAAATGCATGCTCTAAAACATGGTAACGACATTTTCCTTCCTCAAAGGCTCAGGATTAGTTAACGACTTAACGTTCTAGTAGCTTTATTTTTTTTTTTATTATCAATTGTCATATTTTTATAGATCTTATTTAAACGTGAAAAAGGCATATTTTTTTATAGTAGTTATTATCATTGTGAAATTCATACCAATATGTCATTAAAATCTGAATGAAACTTGACTAAAAAATTTTAAGTAAAATTTTAAATTTGAGTCTTACATTAAATTTTTTTTATTGTTAGGCGACATTACATTGAATGTAATCAGCTAGAACAACACATAGATTTGAGTCTTACATTAAATTTTTTTATTTTTTATTTTTAGGTGACATTTCATTGAATGTAATCAGCTAGAACAACACATAGATTTGAGTCTTACATTAAATTTTTTTTATTGTTAGGCAACATTTCATTGACTGAAATCAGCTAGAACAACACATAATTAAATGATTGAGTAAAAAATGTTTATAAAAGTTAATTAAAGAGTTTATTTTAATACACTGTTAATATTAATTTCAATGTCATTCAATTAGAAATTAATAATGATTTTAAATATGACTTTTAAAATAATTAAAAAGAATTCATTAAATAATGTTATATCCTTTTATAATATTATTTTAATATGTAATAAAAAGAATTAAATTAAAAATATATATATTTCTTGACTCAAAATTATATGATAAATTTATTAAATTTATAATATTATTTTAAAGTTATACTTAACGTATTTTTCTATTGATTAACAGTATAAAAACATTTATTTTAACAATTCATGAAAATTAACTTAATTTATATATACTGTAGTGTAAAACTTTTACATAAACATCCAATAAGATTCCACCCTTTTACCACATCATATTACTTAATAGGATGACATGGCAATATTCCTATCGAATGCATGTACGTGCGTGTATATAAATTAAATTCTTAATTAATTATTAGTTTCACAAAGTTTAATTATTTATTAGAGGATACTGGAAAACAGAAAGAGGCTTGTCTTTCATGTTCACTTCTTCAACTAGATATAAACCTTCAACTAGACATAACAGAAAGTGGATCAGTATTTGTTTTCTGAATTTAGTTGAAAATATATAAAAAAAAGAAAAGACACTGAGCTATCTATGCCTATAGTTGAGTATCAAAACTAATATTACTAACAGTTATGCTGCTATGGTTTCAGGAGTTGGTATTATTTCCATGCCTTATGCACTGGCATCTGGGGGATGGTTAAGCATATCACTACTATTTGTGATTGCCATTGCTTGCTGTTATACTGGCATGCTGGTCAAAAGATGCATGGATATGGACCCTGACATCAAGAATTTTCCTGACATAGGTCAACGTGCATTTGGAGACAGGGGGAGGATAATAGTATCAATTGCCATGAATTCTGAGCTCTACCTAGTTGTAACAGGTTTTCTGATTTTAGAGGGTGACAATCTCAGCAAACTAGTACCAAACATGCAACTTGAACTTGCAGGGTTAACAATTGGTGGTACAACAATTTTTACCATGATTGCTGCCCTTGTTATTTTGCCTAGTGTTTTGTTAGAGGATTTGAGCATGCTGTCTTATGTCTCTGCTAGTGGGGCTTTGGCTTCTTCAATCTTCCTCCTCTCTATATTTTGGAATGGAACCATTGATGGCACTGGCTTTCATGCAAAGGGAACAATTTTCAGATTGAGTGGAATACCTGCTGCTGTCAGCTTATATGCCTTCTGCTATAGTGCTCATCCTATCCTTCCCACTCTCTACAATTCTATGAGAGACAAAAGTCAGTTCTCTAGGGTAGGTACATAACAATTTTGGTACTATTACATGATTATTTTTTATTCATAAGAATCGAAGACAAGTACGAGGAGGTTTGGAACAATTTATGCACCATGTTCAACCAACTGAACTAAACTCCCTTCTTGTACTATTACATGATTTAGGAATGTTTGAAAGAGTTTCTGCAAAGTTAGAAGTTTATTGACTTACAGGATACCCGTCCATGTAGCTTGGACATGCCTCACCAAAACAACTAATTATTTCTTTTGTGTGCATTTTAATATGAATTTTGTGTAGCTTTTGCATCAGATAAAAAAATTAATATGGAGCTTTATTACTAACTTGTTTTAGAATAAAAACATGTAAATATAAATCATTTCACATCAAATAGTGTTTTTGGTTCTACATCCTGATGTGATTTAAGAAGCTAATTATGACTTCCACATTTTAAACATAATTTCTTACTTCTCAATGGGTTTTCAATTTCAACCAATTTAAATCAAAATCAATTTCATCCGGAATCAATTTTGCAACAAGCTTACAGTAGTTTATTTCAATAAGCTTATTATTGTACCCTTGTCAATAGCAACAATTCTACTTGCTATATTAAGTGCTTGTGACATAAACTCTGATGTGATTAGTTTTGTATGAACGAGTGTCGAATTAAGTTACTTACCCAAATTGTATTCTTAAAGAAACATGGACTAATGCTTCTTCATTTTCATGATTTATTTTGTATATAGTTAACAATGGTTTAAATTCCTCTGTTTGGGCAGGTTCTGTCTGTATGCTTTTCAGTATGCACCCTTGGTTATGCAGCAGCAGGTGTTTTGGGCTACTTAATGTTTGGAGAAGAGGTTGAATCACAAGTGACTTTGAACCTCCCAACAGGCAAGTTCAGTTCACATGTAGCAATATTAACTACCTTGGTCAATCCTATAACCAAATATGCATTGATGCTTACCCCAGTCATTTATGCTGTAAAAAACAAGGTTTCATGGCATTACAACAAAAGGTTTACACATATGTTTGTTAGTACTTCCATGCTCATTAGCACTCTTATTGTAGCCGTGGCCATTCCCTTGTTTGGATATCTCATGTCATTCATTGGGGCATTGCTAAGTGTCTCAGCTTCAATTTTAGTGCCATCAGTGTGCTACTTGAAGATCTCAGGAGCTTACAAGAGATTTGGGTCTGAAATGATCATCAACTATTCAATAATAATAATGGGGGTTACTATTGCTGTAGTGGGCACTTATACATCTCTTGTAGATATAGTTAATAATTTGTAAGTGTTAGTGGATTGGATATTGAATTTGGAAGCTGCTATAACTGAAACTTTTGAACATGCTTGTACTTAAATGTGCAAAGATGTGCTTCTGTCTATACTTAGACAGCGTATCGACATTTTGTGAGGCATAATCTTTGTCGGATATATCTTCTTGTCATTTGAACATTGTTACGAATCTATGGATCAAAAGAATGAATGTCAAATTGATAAGAGAGATAAAAAAAACATATCGATACTCATGTGGCAACATACTAAATTAATTGAAAAAAGATACTAAAATTAATTACAATATTCCTATTTATAGAGTTTATAATTGGGCTAACTAAGTTTAACTGATTTCTGTGATCAGTAGAAAGCCTATATAATGGATGATGTAAACATCATGTAAGGGAAGTAAAAAGGAACAGAACTGAAAATCACGTACACTTTTGTTTCTTGTGAACTACTTGTGTGTCTGTATCTCTCGATTTTAAGTCATGTTCAAAATAACATGGTTGTATATAGCGAGTTATCCCTAGGGAGAGACCAAAGTTATAAGTTCAGATGACATTGTTCTTGAAAGATTACAAGATTTTTTTTTTTTTTTTTACAAAATTAGCTTTTACGTACTGGTTTAAACATGATTAAAAGCTTTTTTTTTTTTTTTTTATCTCTGCTCTTTAGTTGCTTGATTTTAAGTGATACTTCCTTCGGTCCCTTTTATGGTCTTCTAAGGTTTGTACATAAAAACTAAGAAATGCAAAAGTACTATTACACAGTTTTCGCAAATATACGAATACGTAACTAACAACCATTTCCCTGACCCCAATATAACTAACTATGATCGTCTCCTTTTGCCAGGCCACGATCAAACATACTTAAAAATGAAAAAAAAAAAAAAAAAACTGAACATGATCAACTTTTAAATAATAAAAACAAGGAAACAGACTTTGGCATACCCAAAAACATAAAAAATAAAATAAAAATAAAGCTAACAGGATATTTGGTAGCTCCATGCCTCCATATGTGCTATAACAAGGATACGTACATATCCTCATAGAAGTAATTTTTGAAAAGCTGCAGAAGTGCTGTCTGAAAAAACATGGCAATAACACCGTCTCCATCTGGGCTTGGAAGAATTGCAGCCCTATCCGCTGGAGACCGACTTGCCAAGCCAAAATGCACAGGCTTTCCCCAACCAAAATCTGATTCATACACTGGCATGGTGGTGAAGCTTGTGAGGAACAAAACGTTGTCATTCAAAGCATGGGGGATATTCACACGGTGTCCTTGTCGCATAAGAAAGCCCTTATGTTGTCGAGTTGCGCTTGGCCTAAACGACTAATGTTTAATTGTGACTTTACAAACTCATCCCTGACTGCATGAGATGCTTCCTTTATCTTATGAGCAGCAAAACCTAATGGGTTTGATATGATATCTCCCTCAGCAGGTGTGCCTACGTTTGCCACAGCATTCCCAAAATAGTTATGAGGGAGAGGTGGATTCATTCTATTGCGAAAATTAACACTGAACCGAACTTGAGTTAGGTCACCAAGAGCCTTAGCTGCACACCTCCATATATGAGCAGCAACTACTTCAAATCTGCTATAATTAGGTCTTGACCCTTGAATTTGTTGGTTATTAGCCATAGCCCTTTTTTAGACTCTCCAATTGGCTTGATGTGAGTTTTAACAATGCAGCACTTCTCAAAGTTGCTACAATGGTGAATGAGACCTAAAACAAATTTTAAGAGAAACATTTTAATTACTTTAAATGATATAGCTATATATTAGGTCTTTTTTGCCAACATACATAGAATTTTTGCCTACGTGTGAGACCTTTTTGCTTTATATATAAAACTGATAGCAAGTAATTTTTTTGGTTTTAGTTGTTTTAGCTTGAGTCGACTCTGTCACTTCTCATGTTTTGCTTATCTATTCCATCATCATTTCCTGGTGCTTGCGATTGTGGCACAGGCTTCCACCGATCTGGCAGTTTTGATGATGGAATGTGTGGGAATTTGAGTAGTGTTCGGTCAAGAAATGGGATTTCATTAGGGTCTAGTTCTTCTCCTCGAGCCAACTTTGCCCATCTGTTCATGAAGTCCACCAAGCCAGTGGCAGCGGTCAAAGGATGAGATAGAAGAACTCCAATGGCAAGTCCTTCATCACCACCATGGAACACTTGAAAATAGGAATATGTAGAATATGAATTGTGTATCACAATAATACAAGAGGTCTCTATTTAAAGAGATCAACTAAAGATAAAGATAACTAAAGATAATAGCTAGAGATAATAACTATCAACTAAAGATAACAATTAAAGATAATTAAAGATAATAACTAAAGATAAAATCTAAAATATATCTATCTAAAATATATCTATTTACAACACTTCCCCTCAAGTTGAGGAATAGATATTAATCATTCCCAGCTTGCCAGTAAACTCTTGAAATCTTTCAGAGGAAAGTCCCTTGGTCAGAATATCTGCCTTTTGAAGTCCAGAAGGAATATATGGAGTCGTGATCAAACCGCTATCTAGCTTTTCTTTGATGAAGTGTCGATCGACCTCAATGTGTTTGGTCCGGTCATGTTGAACAGGATTATGAGCTATACAAATGGCAGATTTATTATCACAAAATAATTTCATAGATCCTTCATATCTTATTTTAAGATC
>PYAF01000004.1:1290859-1304318 GCA_007407185.1 Glycine tomentella
TCATCTTTCTTAAACTTGGAAGATGCACCATCAGCAATGTTGTTGAAGGAATTCCCTTGAGAAGAACCATTGTCAGAACTAGCCATACCAAACACAAACCAAAAACACAAGAGAAAACAACCCACAGTAATCCTCTCGGTCCAAAAGGTTCCCCGGAAAAATTTCCGGTGACAGCTAATGGCAGCAAGAGTCAAGAATATGGGTTTCGCACTTAAGGCGATAGGCGCGAAAGCAAAGCCCTCAAAATCGAGTGCTCTGATACCAACTTGAAAATAGGAATATGTAGAATATGAATTGTGTATCACAATAATACAAGAGGTCTCTATTTAAAGAGATCAACTAAAGATAAAGATAATTAAAGATAATAGCTAGAGATAATAACTATCAACTAAAGATAACAATTAAAGATAATTAAAGATAATAACTAAAGATAATAGCTAAAGATAAAATCTAAAATATATCTATCTAAAATATATCTATTTACAACAGGAACCTTGTTAATTGCACCAGCAATAGAGGAATCTTCTAAGGGTTTAGTGTCGTCAAGTTTTGGAATGAGTTCATCGGTCAATTTGGAGGGTGAAAAGTCTTGTCCATAATCAGCAAATGTGTTTGTGGTTTGGACTTCAAGCAATGTCTTTCCCTTTGCGTTGCAATCCAATTGCATTCGACCACTTTTTGACAAGCTCAACCTGCCAGCTACTGGATAGTAGTACGATAAAAGCTTGCTAAGAGAGTTCTTCGTTCTCTCAACGGTGTTGTGTTTTTTTGCTGATTTGTAAATGTAGAGAAGGGATACATGACCTAGGACCCCGATTTGATCACTATCGGATAGCCATAAAGGGTCCTTTGGGGTTGGTTGATTTGGAGTGATGTTATAAGAAGCCACAATGGTTTTCATTTTGTGCTTGAATGTGCTTGAGGTTGTATTAATTATAATTTTTTTTTTTTTGAGTGAGGCTGTCTTGTATTTGTATATGTTTCGTAGCTTTCTTAGGATCTTCAAATTTCAACGATTCACTTCACATAAAAGAGAAAAAAAAATCCCTGACTCTCTCAATCTCGAAGACACAAACGACACTATTTATTGTTTCTCACGCCAACTTCTAATTGCACAAGCACTTATGGATTGTCTGCAGCTATATATATGGTGCATACTGCCTCTGCAGCAGTCATTTTGGTCATTAGTTAATGTTATTAAAAATAGAAATATAAAAAATATATTTATAAGTTTAATTATGAAAAGTTAATACGCTGCTGTAGGAATAATAGGGAGGTGTAAAGCTGTAGAGAATCTAAGTCCCACTACTACATTCACCCTGTCTCTCTCTCATGACAGTCCAACATCTTTAATTCTATCAAAAAAACCCTGCACACATAAAAACTCACCCTATGATTCTATTTTAATAAATTTTTCTATAAGCACTTATAAAATAAATTATTCCTATATATAAGTTAAAATCAGGTTATACACCCCCAGTTTTTGAAATTAGACGATAATATATAATATATATATATATATATATATATATATATATATATAAAGTTATAAAAGTTAAATGCATAAATTAATTTTAATTTATGAAAAAAAGTCAATTTATTTTATTTTCTTATTTTCTTCTGCATTTATAGATAAAACCTATGTTGGGAAGAAATTGCTAATAAGGTAATTGAGAGTGATGAAAAATTAGCAGTAGCTGGAAGTTACTATTTAAAATTTAAAAGCTATCAAGTTAATTTATTAAATTATAAACATGTATTTAGTAAAATTATCTATTGAAACAAATATTTTTATTATGTTTTTATATAAATTTTAATTTTATTTTATAGACAACAATATATTTAGGTAATTATAATTGAATTTTTCTAACTAATTTTGAAATCTTATATTTTTATATTTAAAGAACATTTGATTTAATTAATTTGAGTTCCAATTATGTAACTTTTTTCATATTGTATATTTCCCTATTAATCATATATTATATCTTAAAATATTTTACATAAATTAATAAATGTTGTATTAGTATTGAGCATTATACTATTAATCATATGTTATATCTTAATAATAATATCACTGTATACTTTTAAATAGCATTGTGTATTAGCATTATCAAGCTAATTCACCATTAATATCTTGAAGTATACGATCAAAATATTAAAATAAGTAATATGAACAACGTAATTGTTAAAATGAGTAGTATAATATAAAAAATGTCCACAAAATAAAAAAGTAAACCTATGTAAAAAGGAAGAAGAATAAAATCCTATCTTGCGTGAAAAAGAGTAAAAAGTAAAAAAAAAATATTACATTAAATTATTGTTTTATCCATAAAAATCAAAGACACAAAAAAAAATTAAAATAACTTACAAATTATATTCAACCGATTAAACTATATCTTGTCACTGTAACCAAAGATTAGAAAAAAGATAATCGAGAAGCTAGCAGCAAAGAGGAAGCAACAATGGGCACATCATCAAAAAATGGAGGGCATGCAAACCTGAGAGAGGCATTAATCAGATGGAAGCAGGTATTGAAAAAGGATGTGTAACCCACATGAGATGTGTGTGGATCACAACAAGTGTTGGTAGGACCGACCCAACACATTGATAGGTCTAAAGTAAGCTTTGAAATGGAGCTTTTTTGTTGAAAAAAATGAAGTCTTTTTCTAAACTAATAAAATATTTAATAAAATTATTTATATTTTATTTCAAAAATATTTGAGGTCTTCTGCACGCATACAAGATCGATTAAAGGACTTCACGCATAATAGTAGTGTGAAGTGTTACCACTGAACCGTTGTCCTTGGTAGTGCATATATTAATGCAAAAGAATAATTTTTTGATGGGACTAAAATAAAGATTTGAGTCGCCTTACCCTTGGGTTGACCCTGAGTGTTGGCCATCAACACACCATCTGAATCATTCACTTTTTCATCACTCAGAAGGAGTATGGTGATGGAGGAGCATCTATTACCCTGCTCACCAGCCATGGACATGATGAGAAGAAGGTTGTGTGTGTTTTTTTGTGACTACAAGAATGTTGTGTATAATTGAGACTAAATATATAAAGATGGTGTATAATTGAGACTAAATTATATTATTTATCTATTTTAATTTTAAAATAAATTACATTCGTAAAAAATAAAATAAATCTAATAAAAATAAATAATGAAGTTCTCCGTCAAGTATCAACTATATTCATCCTCAAGAGCCATTTTCAAAGAGTATACCAGCTTATGTCGCTTGCTGGGGCATTATTAAGTGTCTCAGCTTCAATTTTGGTACCATCAATGTGCTACTTGAAGATTTTAGGAGTTTACAAGAGATTCGGATCCGAAATGATCATCAACTATTCAATAACAATAATGGGGGTTCTTATTGCTGTTGTATGTAGTTACACATCACTCATGAATATAGTTCAGAATTTTAAGTGTCATGGGGGCAACATTGATTTCCACTTGTAGGATGCTGCAATCTAAGCTTAATTTTGGCCAATAGAAAGTTACTCTATTTTTTGGACCCGTATGTGTAACACATGTTTAAAAGGTTGTTTTCTTGCGAGAGAAAGGTTTATGCTTTCTTTTTTCTAAGAAAAATAATTTTAAAAAGAAGCGGAGATGTGAGTATGGAAGAGCTTTTATTGCTAAGCTTAATTTATATATGAAAAATAATAGGAATATTCACAATAATCAAGAAGGGGTGAATTGGTTTAAATTTGATTTTTTAAAATTTTATAGAAAATCAAAGTTATAGGATCTTAATTACACTAGAATCAAGAATACTTCATATCATTCAAATCACTCGGCCCAAGAAAATAATTGCTAAAAACAGAACTTGTTGAGTAATGAAGATAACTCCAATAATCAATGATCAAGATAACAAGAAGATATAAGGAATAGAAAACAACACAAGAATTTATACTAGTTCACTTTTCAAGAGAATGTACATCTAATTTCTTCTAATCAACATTAGATTAGAGTTTCACTATTATCAATTTCAGTTCTTACAAACTTTACAACAATCATTCTTTATCAAACCTAGATAAAGAACATAAATCTAAAACTCTATTAGATTCCTAATGATCAAGACATAGAGAACTCTTATCTACTATTCCCTCTAGAGAAATTCATTCTAGAAAAAGCTTAAAAAACCTTTTACAATAATTTCAAACTATCAAGAATACGAAAACAAATTTACAACATAAGATAATGGAGAGAGGCAACCTGATTATCCAATGAATATGAATGAATATGGTTTACTAATCAGAGTTGAAATGTAAAAATCAAATTCAGAACTTTCTCTCCAAAATATCTTTGAAAATCTTGTCCAAGAAATCTTTCAATACACCATGAAGATTAAAGAGTGGGACAAGATCTTTGCTAACTCAGAAAATTCTTTCTAACTTTGAGAAGGCTTGTATATGCTCAAAAAAATCGAAGTCAGTAAGTTAAGTTTTCAGACAAGCCTTCAATCTATTTATAACAAACTTTTATAACAGAATATAATTGATTAAAGCGTCAAGTGATCGATTAAATTATCATATGTAATTAATTAAATTGTCAAATAATCGATTAAAATGTTCTTAGCACAACTGGAAAAATGCAACGAGCAAGTTAATCGATTAAAGCAGATAAATTTAGTTTTGAAACAGGCTTGTGTAATCGATTACGTATTGTGGTAATCGATTAAAGCATACGGGTTTAATTTTGAAACAAGCTTGTGTAATCAATTACAATATGTAGGAATTGATTAAACATGTGAACACAATTCCAGAATATACTTATGTAATCGATTACAAAATGTGATAATCGATTAAGTCATTCAAGCACATATAAAAAATGAACTTCAGTAATTGATTATGATTCATGGTAATCGATTAAAATAGGAAAACATGATTTTTATTTTGTGCTATGTAATCGATTACAACAACATGATAATTGATTAAAATGTTCTTCATGGTTTTTGCAGAATTAAAACAGAAGCTTGTAATCGAATAAATTGTTGTGTAATCGATTAAAGCAGTGAGATTTCGTTTTTTAAAAAACTTAACCATGAGAAATTAGTTTCTTTTGAAAACATGAATATCTTTAATGCTTTAATGAAATCATTTATGCAAGTTTAATGATTATGTTCATGCAATGCAAGGATCATAAGATTAGCCTCTCATATACTTGATCAAATTAAAAATTTCTTGGCATGTGAAAAACTCAAAACTTTCTTCTAAGGCACAAGTTTCTTCTTTAACTTCATCTTCGTGCTACTTCCCCTATATCTAACAATATATAGAGCTTTAATTTTAATTAAAGTGACAAATAATAAAGTGAAAATAATCTTATATATCAATATATTACTATTTAGTTTTCCAACAACACCTACCTACTACTATTTGACATCACTAAAATATGTTTAATAATTTAGCTTATAATATTTTGGCTTAATTACATATTTTATTACTATTTTTTTCTTATTTCATAAATTTTATTACCAAAATTGAAAAGTTAAGCCATAAAATTATGAAGAAAAAAAAACTTAAATAGTAAAATTTGTAAAATGATGATAATTTGATGATAGAATGTGCAATTTGTAGAGCTATCAATTAAGCCCTTAGCTGCCCAGCCCTAGCTCACTAACTATAATGACTCCATATTTTACAGCCCACTTAACGTGGGAGCTTTTAAGCCCTAAACCTACACCAACCCCAAATAAATAGGGCAGGGGCAGGGTCGAAGGAGGCCAACCCCACACTACCACATTTTCTCTTATTTGTATTATTTGGAGAGCGAATTGACATCTTTATTGTGCTCAGCCATAAAGGAATACATTTTTAAATGTATTTTCTTTCATTGGCTAAAATTTATTAAAAATGACAAAATTTGATGGGTCTTATATTATATTTAGTAACTCTTTCTTGATTTTATAATTTTTAATAAATTTAATCAATTAAAAAAAATGTATTTAAATGATTATGCATGTTTGAAAGAATGTGTTCGTGACACTTTTCTATGCAAAAAATGCAGTTGTTGTCATTGTTTTATGACACACCAAATATGACAAAGGAAACATGTGATTTTTTAAAATATTTTTTTATGATAATATAATTATATTAGTAATAGTTTTTTTTTATGATATTTTAGTAATATTAATAATTATGGTTTTAAAAACCCAACTCATTACGATTATGGGCCAATTCTAACCTAACTTAACTTGTGGCTCATTGGAATTGAATTCATCGTGAGCCATGTTGGCTTTCGGATTGGTAGTTTATTTTATTTTTTATTTTGTAAAAAAAAGTCACTTTAGTAATTGTATCCCAAATATACAATGACGTTAGTTGTATTTATGTGTTTAAAATAAGTTGGACGTCTTGATTTCTCATTATTGGACCTAAGGCCTCACAAGAATAATATTCTTATGCCTTGATGTCATATTGAAAATCTTATTATTAAGTGATGATTGTTCCAATTTTTCGAGCTAAGGTGGCTATAGATTGAGCATCAAGCCGATTTTGAAACGGGAAATGATAGTTGGTATGGAAATATTTTCATAGAAGACATACGAATGATGCTGATTGGTTATATTTTCAAAACTAAATTGTCGTGTATCCTGTCAAATCTTAACTGCACACATGCTATTGGTTAAAAATTGAATTCGTGCAATGAAGTTTCGTACGAAATAGTAGTTCTCTTTTGAAACAAAGTCCAATAGGAAGAGTGTGGCCAAGCCTAGTCCCTCTGTCAGCTAATGTAACATCTTTCCTCCCCATGCCATTGCACTTCTAGATCCAGCACAATTAGTAGCTGCTAGATGGCAGGGACAAGAGGCTAACCAGATTAATGTGTAACTGAACATCCATTTTCAAGGAAAGGAAATTGCACGCTGAGGATCAGATTCAATAATTATTCTTTGAGCCCCATTCTTCGAAGTTTTTTTTTTTTTGGTAAATATTAGTTTGTTAATTTTATTAAAAATATCAGTGGAAAGATTCGAACTCATGATGTTTTCTTCTTTATTTTTATTTCACCCTTAAGTTTCTCTTCTCAATCATTAAGTCAATCTTATATCTCTCTTATTCTTTGAAGTTAGTTGAAAGGGTATGTAGAATAATTCATAGTTTAACATGTGTGTGTGATAAAACAATAGCTAATTTCACACTTAAAAAAGACAAAATTACTCATTTTTGGTTATTAGAAATTGAAGATTGTTATGAATTAGGGTTCTATGAGAGTTACGAGCCCAATGAATCATAACTTGTAGATTCATTATCTTGTCATAATGAAATTCATCTCTTTTTCAACACTCATAACTCAGTTGAACATGTGTGATAGAACAATAGTCAAATTTTCACACCCAAAAAAAGACAAAATTACTCGGTTTTAATTAGAGATTAAAGATTGTTATGAATTAGGATTTTAAGAGAGTTGATAGCTTGAGGAACCATAACTTGTGAATACATTATCTTGTCATAATGAAATTCATCTTTTCTCAATACTCGTATGTGTTTTCTATTCTTTTGTGACAAGTAGCTAATTCTTTGTGATTTGGTGATTACAATAATGAATTCACTTTTAATCGCTTGAAACTTAATAAATTAAGATGTCAATTTTGCATAGTTGCATTACTGTGTTACCCATAAACTTATAGTAATCTTAAAGCATAGCTTTGAACTATGTGTTAGTTAGGAAATTAAGGTTTGTTATGCTTACATATTATTCCTCTAGTTAGCAATAAATCTAAATTAAACTCAATTGAGATGACAGTTTGATGTGATGGAAGCATAAATCCCCAAGCACGGAATATATATATAGAATTGACTAATCGAAAGAAGAAGAAACAGAAGCACTTGAAGTTGGGTATGGTGTGGAGATAGAGCATCGTGTCGCATTCAGAACAGGTTGCATACCGTTTTCTGCTAAAAACAAGGAGGTTGTCTTGTCTATTTGCTGATCAAGGATACGAACCTAGGCCCACTTTAGGTCATGAACATGACTCCTATAAATTAATTAATTAATTAATTAAACCATGCTTCACATACAAAGATTCATCAGATGAGTAAGTTATTGTATTTTGTAGCTCTCACCTGAAGACATTTTAATAAATATGCATATGTTAAGCTATACATAATTAAGCTGTGTTAGTAAAGTGTGAAGTGATAAAATTTTATATCGGTCGAATAAAAATAAAAAAGTTAAACATTATATAAATGAATTTTTTTTTAATAAACCTAAGTTTTAAAATTTTAAATTGAAGTGTGATTTCAGATTCTTTTGTGTAGTTACTTATATTCCATCCCTCACTTGCAAAACAAGTTGTATATCTGGAGACATGTATGAAATACGGCACATTTAAACTTTCCTGGGGACAGCATGTAAAACATAACAGACCTAATTTTTGGTTTTAAAAATTTGACATCAACATCTTAACAGATTCCAGTGATTGTGCTTAATTACTCAAAGTTAATGTATACGGTGGAGCATCGATTTCTTGGTAATTCTGATGTCATTGTGAAGCTGACTCTTCGGCAATAAAGAAAGTTGAATTGTGTTAATCGATTGGTGTCATGTTCACCTTTTACATATAATATTGCATATTGTCATATATATAGTTTACAGAATAAGTATAGTGTAACAACTAGCTACTGTTTTATTCATTTCAAAATCTTCTGAAAACTCGGAATAAAAGATAGGGATGGTTAATATTAAAACATAAATTCAGTTCCTGTATTTTAATGATTATTTTTATTTTTTAAAAAATAAATCATATAGTAACTTATTCAAAACCTTCTAAAAAACGGAAGAAGCAAATTAATATATATATATATATATATATATATATAACAGAAAAGCTTAAATAAATTTGTCTTAACCATTTAGAGCCTACTTGTTTTATACTATTTGAACCTAACTATCACTCTACACATTTTTTTAATATTAAATTTATAATGAAATTAATTTAGATATATATTCAATAGTTTTAAATTAATTCTAGGATAAAATATGTTTGGAATTCTTGTAAAATTTGAAAAGTATTAATTTTGTCCTCAAAACTTTTTGTATTGATTTGGTCCATGTAAAAATTAAAACAGATTTTTGCTAGTCCTTAGTGATAACTTTGATAGCCAGTAAGTAATCTGACGTGGCAAATAAACTTACATGTGTAATTTGATTACAAATAAATTAAATAATTTATGATAATTAAAACTCTAAAAAATGAATTAAATAATTTTTGACAGCTAAACACCTCTAAAAATTGAATTTTTTGTCATGAGTGATTTTCTCGCACTTTTTGATGAGATTAGAAGGAAAGACGAAATGATAGTAAATTTTGATGTCTTATGAGTGTGTTTGAGAATGTAGAGAGGAAACATAATTAGGTTCATTAGTCAAATCATGGAATCATTTAACCGAGATATCATTGAGGACTAATACAAATATATTTTACTTTTACAATAACCAAATTATACGAAATTTTTTATAAGGATGAAATTAATATTTTTCAAATTTTACAAGGATCACAAACATATTTTATCATTAATTTTATTAAAATGAATTTTATTTTTTAAAAGAAATTAATATATTCTTAGGAGAAAATGACAAATTAGTTAATGCTTCGATCATCAGATCCCTCTTGTAAGAAATAAATTTTAATGTAAAATACATAAAAATTAGTTTCTTATAAAAAGTACTGGAGGTACTTTTTTAAATTAGTAAAGTAGTCATTTCCTTTCTTTTTTGAAAGAACCGTACTCATTATAATTAAAAGCTCTTATACTTAAGGTGATTTTATCTTTTGTATTGAATTAAACAACTTCATAAAACTTGAGCATTTGCAAATTTGGACACAAAGTGTAAACCTAAAATGAAAATATTAAGATCAAACTTCAATATACACCTGAGTTTATTGAGGGAGGTTTTATTTTATTTTCTGGGTGTTGTTTTATTTATTTATTTATTCAGTTATGGGGTGTTAGTATGAGTGTGATCCCAAATGCATGTTGTTTTCTTTTTATAATTAATTCACCTATGGTATGTTCAGTTGAACGAAAATAAAAATAAAGGAGCATAAAAAAAGTATATAATTTTTTTCATCGATACATAGAAATATAGTAATCAAAGATAGTATTTATAATAATTCGAATATGATGTTCAACAAATTGAACTAAACCCTTAACATATAAAAAATGATGTATTTTTTTTTCTCTTTGGTTAGAAAGAAAATAAAAAAAGAAAAGAGAGAAAAATTGACTTCTACAATTATTTATTTTCACTTTTCCTTCAATTCAAATTGTAAAATTTTCTCTATTTCCTTATTTTCTATCCACCGAACCGAACAAATTCTCAGCTAATTTCTTCTTTTGCCTACAACAATGTCTTCTTACATTTGGACAAAAAAATGTTGAAAGAGGCCAAGAGGAGTGATGAATATGATAAATCACACCATTTTCTGGCGTCACATTCAGAGAAGATTGGATTTCGTTCTCCCTTCTTATTCTTTTTCCTTAATGGAATGTTACACTCAAGCACCCAACCCCAACATCTTGTTTGTACTTGTCTTTCACGCCATGACTTTTAGTTGCCCCTAATTTGCCATGTTCTACTCATGGATGACAGAGACAACAACATTTTCGTTTAGACGCAATAGTAACTACTTAGGCTAGTCCTTTTTTATTATTAAAAAAATCATCCTCAAATTTAATCCACAGATTTTTCTACCATGCATGACACCCATACAAGTGCAAGTTCAATAGTTAATTTTCATGGTATAAATAATGTTAGTTATGGAGGACCAAAACCACCCAATAATGTGAATTAGGACAATATTCTAAAACATTATAAGTTGAAAGGTTCTGCCTCTTGGAGAGCTTTAGGTAGTTCAAGAAAGCATATACAAGGTTCTTGATACTCCAATCAAATGATTCATTTGTGGAGGTGTGGACCTCTTCAAGTATCTCCCACTCATAGTTGAAAAATTAGATGTCACGTTAGCCATAACCGTAAAAGTTAGGCTTAACATCTTTGGTATGCTTGTTTAAAAATGTTGATTATTGGCCCATGTACGAGTGACGTACGTATAAGCAGTCAATATTTGTACGCCAAAACACGCGTAGAAATTTTCGTAGCATGTATATATGGTTTGCTGAATAATATATATAATACCTATAACTATAATTATAAGAAAAGTAAGACTTGGTGTAACGAAACTAGGCAAAGGAAAACAAAAAGACGCGGTGAGATGAGAAATTGAGCAAAAGTCAAATGCTTTGGAGTATGTTGTTTATCTTTCGCTTGGGCAGCTTTTAAAACATTAAACAAACAATTAATAATTCAAACTGAATATTTTTATATCAGTCTGAATCCGTAATCCATATTACCCTGTGCTGTTTCTTCTTTTGAAAAGTCATACCATTGCTATGAATTTTATACAGTTTTATGTTCTGCCAAAAGATATATGGATTAGTTCATAATAGATATAAAGTATATTTGTCCCTAGCTAATTTTCTAATTTTATGTGAAGAAGATCTCTTATTAACTCAGTAAGTAATGTACCAGGAGGAGACATAGATGGGGTTTAATAAATTATAGATTAATTAATCTCTTACAACTTAATTAGTGGAAAAAATTAATGGCACACACGTATATGAAGTATTATTTTCAGTTTTTGTATTAAGAAAACAAAAGTAGAAATTATTAGAAAAAATAAAAGTAAATATATTGGATAAAAATAAAAAATAAAATTAATTTTATATTTTTAATTTGTATAAAAAATAAGGATTTTGTTAACCATAATATTGTTTTATAAAAATAAGCATATGATTATTTACTAATGCAAGTAAAAATAAGGTCAATCTTGAAGTTATATATGTTGAACCTATCTAGCGAATTGCTCCAAAGGTTAATAAGGAGCTATAGCAATCGAGTAATCAGATAAAATAATTTACATGATAAATAATCTTATACGGGATGTGTTTTTTTCGCAGTCTATTATTAGTTTAACTATACAAAGGTGAAAGCATATTCAGTTTCATATGTTATGCATTAAAAGTTCAACTATTTAGGTAAGGTAAAAACAAACATAATATAGAATATAGAATTTAGGTAAGGTAAAAACAAACATAATATAGAATATAGAATATTGAATCTCAATACGTCAACGTTGCATCGCAAATCTTAAAAATTTAATTGTGTTTCTGTGTCAATTGAGTTACACAGGTGATTAATTAAATCCTGTTTCAATAGCTGACTGATGAGTTTTCCTATTTTCTCCATGTTTTTAATAACTTGACATTTTTTTATTTGCACCAGTTGTTTAATATGACATGATATTGATGAATAAAGAGATATATACTGATTTAACTTTTTTACACTTATTTATTAAAATAATCATTTATTTTAATAAAATAATTAACTTTCTATTTTTTAGTGTTTATTTAAACGGTTTCTGCTTAAAAAATAACTTTTTATTTATTTTAAGAAACAAATTTTATCTATTTCTTAAAAAAATACTTATATAAAAAAAACACTTATTATAAAATTATTTTTTTTAATTTAAACAAATTTACCCATATATAAGGTTGTCGCATGATGGGAATGTGAGCTTAAAAGTGAAGGATGAAGAGAGAGAAACTGAGTTCAAATTTCTCTTCCAGACATTTTTAATAAAATTAATAAATTAACAATTATTGATAAAATAAAAGGTGAGTCATGGTGTTAAACACTTTAGTTTAAGAATATAATTTGTCTCATTTTAATATAAAATTAATTTTTATATTAGTGTAATATAAGAGATAAGTTATAATTTTTTAATTATAATCAAATCTTAACATATAAATAATTCTTAACTTTTTAAATTATAAAATAAATACTAGTGTACTATTAATTTGTCAATAAAAAAAAAACATTGACTTTTTCATAATTTTTTTCCATGTATGAGCTTTTCTAATTTTATATTTTAAATAATAATTTTATTCAGTAAATAAATAATTTTTCAAAACTTAATTAACAATTGAGAACAACTTATATGTAATAAACTATTTGAAATAGAATATTTCCTTATGAAAATTTTAGTAAATATGTTATAAATTATAACAAAAAGACTCATTTAAAATGTAATTATAACATGCGTTATGAAGTGTAATTTTTCTGTAATAATATTTACAAACACCTTTTGACTTCATATGCATTTAAATCGTTATATATTTATTTAAATATAATATTTGCCATCAATTTAAGCTGAAATGTTAGAAATTAATTTTATCCATGCTCTTACATCATTTTCAATTTGAATAAAGTCAATTTAGTTTTATTTCCCAATCTATTTCTCTTGTTTACGTCTTCTATGCAATATATTATTAAAATTTATTTGTAAATCTTGATTTTTAAGCTCACTTAAATATCTACAAATTTTAGTTTTTTTAGAGGCTACGAAATTTAGTTTAATTAACTTTTAACTCACAAATATTATA